>OX463855.1:18439257-18521261 GCA_949825065.1 Odontocerum albicorne
CTTCCATCCAACGGTTATCCCCGCGGACAGAGAAATGAGTTGGGATGTTTTGGGGTGGCTTTCATCTTACAGGGGAAAGATGATGACTTAAGTTGATTGATTTTTTCCCGTTTTTTTTATTTACCCTATACGTTCCTTTAGAAATACAGGTTGTAATAAAAAGTCCCTATCCATGACGGTTTACAGCCTTTTGCGTTTTTTTCGCTTTGCGTTTTTTGCCAACTTTTTGCGTTTTTTGAGTCCGTAACTGAACAAGTTCCGACGCAATCTATAAGAATTGTGATATTTTAATTGAAAGTCACTGAGATATTTACCAAAAACTACCCTGAACTTCGGTAAAACGCTTACATATCTTTGCAGGAGTTTTTTCTATAAATATCTGCCTTACATTCTACTGAAAAAGACTACCCTCGCAATCTCACAGCTATTGAAGAGACTAAATGATCTTTTCTCATTTTCATGTCCAAGACACTACATTCCTTCCACTCATAATCTGTCGCCTGAATAACTCTGAGCGTCTCATAAATCAAATCCTCTTTGATGCAAGACACCGTGCTATTTGGGCACTGCAGCAAGTGACGCGTGGAATACTCCTCACCGTACATATGTACGTGAGTACATACTTGTATAGGGAGTCGATGCGTAATGTTACGTTCCCCATTTTAACATGTTTTTCTGGTTCTGCCAATTCCTATACGAAATATGTGAAGAGATCTCAAGTTCTTTAGGGCATTTTTGTTTACAGGCAAAATCAACCCTCTGGGTTCCGATGTTACTCTTCACTCGCTCACCCTAGCAATAGAAGGGGATTTATATATCTGTAAGCTCTGCCTACATTTCAATCTACCTTACAAGTATATGAATCATGGTTTCCATAAGCAAATAAAGTAATTTATATGATCATTATTCAGCTCAAAAGGATATTTAAGTGTTATATTTCATACTTCAGGGTCGTGTTTTATTTATAATTTATATGTTTTAAGCAACAGTGCGTTATTTTTCAACATTGGTGAAATTTGTGAAACAGCTTCATGATATTTTACCAAAAAAATTAATTCCATGGGATTTGAGTACACTCTATAGAAGCACTCAGCGCTCAAGTGATAAATTTACTCACTTGACTGATTCATTTAAATCCTTTGAAGCTTGGAACGAATTAGTCCTCGTCGATTTGTCGAACGTAGAAGAGCTTTATAGTGCAAGGATACATGTATTCAAAGACCTACCCCAAACATCAAATTACAGAGTTTTGGATTGAATAAGATTTATGAATTGTAAACTCATATCTCTGTTTATAGTTAATTACCATCTTTGACAAAATTTTGTGAGTACATTTTTTTATTCTATTATTTTCAGCTGTTTTTTGTTATTTCCGTTATTGCCGTTTCAGCAAGTTTCTCCGTTATTGGTACTTCTTTATTAATAAAAAATACATTTAACAACATTTTCATGTTCTTACATTTACTAATTCATTGATCAAATAAAAGACATTTCAGTGTCTTGTACCAATCACAGTATTCATTATAAAACAAAAATAGCTTATTAACCTTTTCCAAAGGAATTAAAACTTCAAGATAAACATATGTTTGAAACATATTGTATTGTATTGTATTACAATTTCGTTGCATACAATACAACCTGACGGACTTATTGGCATGTTTTTTTTAATCCACTTTGCACGGATTTCTCCTGTTACACAAAGAGGACCTGCCTTTTAGCGTTAGCTTATTCGTTAGAAAGAATATCAGCCAGGATTCTTCTCATAGCGCTAGGAGGTATCGAGAATATATCAACGGTGTCATTCAGTTGGTTCAATATCTCTATACCACGCGTGACTGAGTGTTTAGCCATGATATTCGTCCTGTAAGTTGGTATGTAGAACAGAGGGTTCCTTGCACGGCTATATTTATTAGGTTCATATAAGCTTAGTGCTTCTGGAATCGCAAGACAGTTAAAGCAACCTTGAAAAACCTAAAGTAGGAATATCGCAATGGATTCTTGCCTTCTTGTTTCGAGGCTTCTATAGTTACACACCGTGAGAAGCTCGACATGGTGAGCATATTTTGGTTAATCACCCTTTTTTCTGTACCATATGTTAGATATTTTTTTTGTATTTTTTCTATATCGTTTTTATATTTGAGCTGACGAGGAGCCCAAACTGTAGATGCATATTCTAATGTGGCAATTGGGACTCGAACCCGCAACCTCCGAGCTGGGAGACATGCGTCTAACCAACTTGGCCACGGAGGTCATCAACACTGAAAAATAATCAAATAATTCATAAAAAACTTAATCAAAAACACAAGACTTAAATAAATATTTTTAACTGTTTTCAAATAAGTAGTCAGTTTAAAAATGAATTGTTTTACGTAATTTTATGGATATATGCAAAACAAATCAATTTTTTTACAATAATATAACCCACTTTCTGAATAATCATTTTAAAGTTTGATGAAAATGTATTATGCTTGATTGTTCATAAAAAAAAAAGTTAACGGATTTTTTTATTTTATTAGTCCTTTGGCATTGCTTAAATAAACAAATAAATGTATCTTTATTATGTATTAACCCTAAAATACGAAGTTATACGAAATTTTCAATTTACTTGTAAAATTATGAACTTTGTTAACCAGAAATAAAGAACCGTAAAAGATTTTGAGTTGTCCTAATTTTTTTATTCAACGTTTAAAAGCAATTATTAAGTAAATAATTTTTCACAAACCAAATTTTAGAAAAAGATAAACCAACAAATAAATCCCTAAGGAGTAAAAACAAAACAAAAATATGCCTAAATCCGCCACCGTTATGTACATATTTTACCACATTTTAATATAAAATTTGGCACCTTTTGTTTCAGAGGCACCGTTAAAAATATGGGATCTCATAAGAGGACGTCAAAGAAGAACGGGAAGGAGCATATTTCACGATTCGGATGTAATGTAACTTCGGTTGCTATCATTATCGAGCTACGTGGTAAGCATTTATATGAAATATCCTTACGATTCACCCTCACAGCCAGGAAAACGTTACTGCTTTAAGTAAACTCAAAATCCACATTCACTGCTGAATTGGCGGTCTTAACGTCTAGGATGGTCTCGTTAAACCGATCCTTTGATGTTAAAGTTAGTTGCTTTTGGAAGACTTTATCGGCTTTATTTTCTCCCAAAGTACCACATCTAAAGTTCACAGATTAAGAAAGTTATTTTATCCTTGAACGCGATTATCAAACGATTTCTGACGCGACTTTGATTCAACAATTCCGGCAGCCGATTCAAATTATACGAATTCTGTCAGTGGATGGTCCCCAATTAGGGTTAATTTGGATCATTAGCTAGTTATATGCATGAAAGGTTTGGAATAATATGTGACTTGAACCCTCAAATCCATACCGTCGTTACTCTTTTTGAATTATGTATAAATGGATTAGAAGTCATTTGATCTTTTGTACGCTTGATTTTTAAGGATTCGAAAGGTTGGCGTATTATAATTGTTCTAATTTTCGGACTTTTTTGGTTTTATACTTTTATTTTATTTGGACACAAAACTATCATTTTAAATATAATAAAACTTCAATAATACACAATGTCTTTTTTTAGAAGTCATTGAAAAAATGTTTAAATAGGGTGTGATTCCCACCTTTCTCAATAATATGAAAAATGATTCAAATAAGTCACTTAAAAAGTTTTATGATGATTTAAATATGAAATATAAGGAGGTAATTATCAAAAACGAACATATCCATCTAATCAGAATGTTGGAAAATCGCAAAAAAAACTGTTCGCATTAAAAATACATGACATTTATTCATTTTGAAAATATCTGAAATCCTTAAAATCGCTTAAGATGACTTAATTTGTTGTTTAAAATCGAATCATTATAATTAAAATAGCTATTCTAGTTTAAAATATTTTTATTTATTTTATACACGATAAGAAATATACATAGTTTGCGAAAAAAAACAACAGGTAATTTAATTCGGACACACAATTTTAATGAATCTGGGTTTGTTGCATACATACCATCACTGTGTTTACCTTTTGGAGTAGGCGGAGAGGACAAAATCACATTATTTTAAATCCCTCTCCATTCATACACCTTTCCAAATAACTACTACGATTTCTTTGAAGATGAACATTTTCTTCTTTAAAAATACCATTCAGTTAGTCTTACCATCATTTTCTTGGTCAACCTCCTCACTTTTCACGCACATTCGCATTTTTTTATTTATTTTAACCGTAGATTTATTTCTCAATCGAGCAGACTAACGAATTAAAACACAATTGATGTGAATTTACTCACATAATAAATATTTATTAATTACTTCTTAAAAATAATAATTTGGACGTTGTCACTAAAATTTTTAGCTTTCTACAAATACTTAAAATCCATGGCTCATGTGTGAAATGCTCGCGGGTTCAAAGATTTTCGGTGTTGAATATATATTTTTATAGTAACAATACAAAATTCAGTCTTTAAAGCGTTGTTGGTGGAGTAGAAACGGATAATCCTTTATTTTTTTGATAGGCATTCTACCCATACTAGGATGATTTATAAGTTCTTTATTAAAACTATAGTTGGATGTCACAAAAGAAGGAAATTGACTCCCTACACAGTAAATATACTTATAAAGCAGCTTATGAGAGTTAAAATAGCCCAGTAAGTGGCCAGAAATTTCGCAAAAAAATCTCGAATACAGCCAAACTATTTTTTTAATTCAGTTGATTATAGAAGCCGATTCAAAGATGTGCCGATGTAAAATTGAATGGAGATAACTTTGAAAATTAATGAGTCGATTATCATTGATAATCTATTGAATGATCAAAATAGCCGCTAAACTCTACACCTAAGTGTATAATGTAAATCCTACACGTTTCTCTAAAAAAAGAATTTAATAATTGGTCGAAAGAGATGGCCACTTAGCAATTAAACTACCATTTTGTACACTGTGCAGAAAGCTTTTAAATAATAAAATAAATGTAAGAAGAATGTATATATCAAATCAAGTAAATGTCATAAATACGTTTTGAAAACCTTTTAAAATGAAAATATTTTCATTCACAAACAAAAACATTATCCACGAAAATGTAATCAAATGTCAAAAATATTTACAAGCGCCTCAACATCAATAAAAGAGATTTAGGAATGGAGTTTCGAATGAAATATTTGACAAGCAAACTCAATTATACATTCTTAAAGATATTCCGTAGCATATTTGTATAAACAAATATTTACCTTCTACATACATATCAACATAATATGGCGCAGATACTTTATTAATACATATTTTTAAACATACGCGAAATTTGAAAATATCATTCTAGTATCTTTCCACGAATTATATTTGTTTCTAAAGGATATTAACTCTTTCCTGGAGCATCCGGCTCAAGTCAGCTATGCAGCATTCTTGAAATATTGTCTTTCTCGTTGTCATCTTATCTGATAGCGTAAATGAGTTTGAATATTTCTCGGATACAAGCGTTTATTAATTTGTGATTTTTTTTTGTAAATCATTTAATTGCATTATATATTTGTTGTATTATATACAATACAACACATTGCCATGTGGCAATCTCTCCGACCCAGAGGCCGTAAGCGAAAATTAGATCGAAGACCCTTATCATAACCTTTATACATATATTTCAAAGCGCAAAAGACTCAGACTCCCTTATCCACATAAATGGTTGTTATGTTCCGATTGTATGTCGATTGGGGTTGTATCTTGATTGGGAGTTTGTTTTGAGATGAGCCCAAACCATTTGGTAGCTTCCTCCTGCAATATATTTTCCATTTCCAGTGTCATTTCATGTGTGTGTTATTTCAAGACATATATGTACATACTACGACTATATCACAATCAATATATATTTTAATAATATAAGAATATTAATTATGGAATTTACTGTAATATTATTGAAATTTAGATCAATAATTCACGTGCATCTATGATAAAAATGGCATTAAACTAAAGGGAAGAATATACTTAACCGTTGCAAGATCAAGATCTGTTGAAGCAACTGCTGAAACATACACAGCTCTAACAAAAAACAGAGAGTTATAGTAATAATACAAAAATTTGAGTCTTTCAGTATTTTATAGGATCACGCTCAAAGGAAACAATTGTTATTTGGATATTCGAGGAGTCTAATTGTAATTGCCATAGATGAGAATAAAGACAACTTCAACGCTATGGATGTAACATAGTCAGAAGATCTGTAAACTACATTATCGGGCAAACCATAAACTTGAACCTCACCAACTACCAAATCAACGGAATTGACCTTAAAATACGTCTACAAGTATCTCACAAGATGGCATTTATGGTATAGTTGGTAAGACACGTGTCTTTCAGCCCGTAGGTTGCGGGTTCGATTCCAGTTTTTTTCCTGTCTCTTTCTCACTTAAGAACAGGGCGACATTTTTGGTTAGCTTGAAGAAATTTCCACATGTTAATAATATCAACAGGTTGTACCGTATACAATGAAAGTGTAATACAATGCTACAAGTGCATAGTCTGTCAGATAACAAAATCTAAAACAGACTAAAGTACAACTATCAGGCATACATAATCCAGTCCAATTCACTAACTCAACATTAGAGATAAAGCTAAGAATAAGGTACATATTATACCTGTAGTTGCAAAAATCATTTTGCTGCAAATATGGGTTTAGTAGTATTACCTACCCGTACGACGACGAACCGCGAGTGGCATGCCAATTGCTTTCCTCGCGTTATCAGCTATTTAAGAGCCGCGAGTGTAAGAATCAAAATAGTTTAATAGTTTTCTAATAAAAAACTAAGTAACAGTGTAATTATCATTCATATTCTTCTTGATGTTTTTCTGTTGCTGCGAGAATCATTCTTGAGAGGCCAAGCTTTACCTGTCTCTGCACTTTTTAAGCAACCTTCCTAGCATGCAATGTTTTGCGAGGATCTCGAGTGTGATTATTTAAGTAAAAAAATATATAATACGTTTTAGAAAATATTCTATTCTTCACAATAATAACTGTCTTATAATGATTCGATAATATTACAATTTTTTTTAAAGAAAACTGAGTTTTTTAGCTTAAACAATTTCTCAATAAATTGCTACAGGTTTAGTTATTTTTTTGTTTAGTTACTCTTAAAATTAATTATATTTTTGTGTTTATTTTATCACAAATGGGATTAATTTCTTAGCAGAACGCGGTAAAACTTCTAAGAAGGAAAAATTAACTGGATGAAGAATATTAACTTTGAAAATATTAAATTATAAAATCAATTAGTGACTTTCCCAGAGCATCATTATTCATGGAATAAAACGACTGGAGTTTTGTGTAACAAAGAACAGTGATGAGAGTTACGTGTTTTATTACGAGTCTTTCTTTAATTTTAAATGGAAGTATTGTGAAATTAGTACTACAGAATACAATAATTATAAGACGTACGAAAATTTATGATAAGAATATTTATCTTAAATATTCAGTTTTTTTTAATTAAAATAATTTTTCATCAAATACATTGTCTCAAACAAACAGAGGAAGACCACCAACCCAATGGACTGAGCAAGTCTGGAAAGCAACTGGGCTCCCTGTGATGACCGATAAGCCCAAAAAGCCCAATAAGATGGGGAATCATCGTGTGTAGAGTAAAACAGATATACCGGAGATATCAAAACCGTCAGTTATGAGGAATCAAAAAAAAAAAGATCTACGAGTACGTGACCTAGATTTCAAGATGCCAGTCTTCCAGCCCGGGGGTTGCAGATTTGATTCATGTTAGCACTAAGATTTTTAGATACAGTGCTTGGGTATATTTTCCCTTCAGGTTTTTTTAAAATATTTTCAGTATATTCAAATCGATTACCACATAGTAATAATCCCAGTTAGTACTGTATTAAACAAACACAAGAGCTTGTCTCGTAAATATTGCTAAATTAAATGGTATTTCTACGCATATGATCAAAACCATACATTTTTCTGCCTAGGACGCTACTTTAAAAACGAAGGTATTTTTTATGTTAGTATAATCATAAATGTATGCTTAAAATTGCTACATGACTATGGGGAAATATTTAAAATATATGTATTAACACGAGGAAGAAATAAAATAATATATACGCACCCCCATCGGAGCCTCCTGTTTACATCCTTTCTACAAAAACGTGGAAAGTTTTAAATACTCCAATTATTCTACTTCACCAACACAGATGAGGTTGTATAAACTCACTATCTGTTGCATCTTGAGATAAGCATATGACGGAAAATATAGTATGTAATGAGTTAATATTAATTGATTAAAAAGTTGACTGAGAGATTCCATAAAATACAGTAAAATGTATTAAAATTACGATGTTGAATATATCATGTGATATTTTTAAAAATATTAAATTTTTAAATGTTTTTGCACATATTTTTTTTTTTTTTTATTTAACTATCCACAAAAAAACATGAATAATCTTTGAAATGGAAAGGCTAACCATAGAGTACGTAAGAATGCAGAAAAAACACCATTATGTGAATATAAAGAACCACTTCTCTAGGCAAGGCTTGTGATAAAGTGGCCTTATTTCTCAAGTGAAATTTATTTCATTAGTTTGTGTACATCATACTTGGTGCACCTGATAAACTTATTAGTATACAGCAATTTCTTCAAACCAACCAGCTCATTTTGGATACGTTAAATAGTTTTAATACATTATATATTTGTTTTGTAAGTCTTATGGAACTCAATCTCTTAATGTGGCTAATTCATTTTATGATTCCTTTATTAATTTTACTTATGTTGGTAGTTAGGAAATAAATAAATATAATTTGATTTACAATTCCATTGTAATACAGAAATACTGTAAAATATGAAATCTTAATAAAACGCTTCGTTATTACATTAAAAATCCATTTCGAAAATGTTATATAAATAATTAACTAAAAAGACCTGGTTCTGAACACAGCAATTTTTTTATCTTTGTCAAGATGTGCTTAATAACTTCTATCATCCATAACAAGATGCTGGCAGGACAAAGGAGAGGACAAAATTAATTGGGCAATGTACTCTATTAAAGACGTGTTTAGAAAATAAAATTTTAGCAAGCAAATTAAATTTCCTATCATATTTAACCCCTTTGTAACATATATTTTTTAACTAAACAATCTTACAATGTGGAATTTACAAACAACAAAAAAATTGAGAACAAAACAAATTTTGATTATAAATATTTTATTTTTTAATTGTTATGTAATTAACAACAGAATGAAATCATAAATTGGAAAAAATAACTAAAATACTGAGTGAGATATTTTACCAAGTATTGATAATTAAGATCAGTTACGTACAATAAAAAAAAACATAATTCTTATTATAAACGAAACCCGTTTTAATTGATCTAAATATGGTAATTTCTGTTTTCTTTACGTGCTATTTTTCAGGAAATTTCATAAAGCAATTGATTAAATTATTTAAGAATTCATTTAAATGACAATTTTTCCAACACTTCAGTTGAATAATTACTCAATATATTATGAAGAATTCAAAATATTAATTATATTCACAAATGATAATTTGTACGACAAGCTACCAACTTACCAACTAAGTGGCCTCCATGGCGTATTTGGTAAGACGTCTGTCTTCCTCCCCAGGGGTAACAGTATTTTTAAAAGGATTCTCGTCTGGCTATAACTTAATGTCCTCGTATTTTAAATATATTTTTGGTCGATAGGAATAAAATTTTCACATGGCAATAAGCTTGCCAAATTTTAGTTCACACAGCAGAAATTTAACACAAAACATTTATTTAGATCAATTCCAAAGTGAGAAAAATTGGTTGAAAATTTATCGTGTTTTCTTATCCCTGGGATAATTTTTTTTACATTTAACAAAAGTTTGAAACGTTATCAATTATAATCGTTTGACATAATATTAAAAAAAAAAACATTTCTAATGCTGTCTCCAGCTTTACATAGTGACATTTCTTTTGAAAAAAATATCTAATTTGTACAAAAAAAACATATCCTAATAAGTAAATATTATTAGTTGATATAATTATTTTAAAGATTTACAAAACTTTGATATCTGAGTTAATTACTTAATTTCCAAATAACTTATTTAAAATGAGTCACCCAAGGTTAAATTTACGATTTCAGCTTTAATCTGTTGCTTTCAAGATAAAAAGTTTCCAAGTCTTTCTAAAAGATAATAATAAAGTGACTAAAATACTTCATGCTGTGTTTAAAATTTTCAGCAAATTTCTTCTGAAATTTACCTACAAGTATATAAATTAAGGGCAAGTATAAATGTTACAATGCTACCATAAAGAACAAATGTATGATCCTGCAAAATTAATGGCGTTTTTTTTTTGTCTGGGCTAAAATTCGTTTCAACGAATGAAGAGAAAATGTTTTTTAAAAACACAAAAACTTTTTATTACTAATGTTTCTTTTTTTATAAAATGAACGTGTATCAAATTATTTTTCTTTTGCATTTGTATGTTTAATGAAATAATTATAAGATACGAACATCAGAAGTAAAATACGTTAAAATACACTTAATGGCTACAGACATTTTTAACGCTTGTTTTTAGCTATTGTTTTTATTTTAATGGGCCATTGAATAAAATTTAAATCCTTTGATCTCGAAAAAATAAGTAAAACGAAAAAAATTACACTGCGAAATATTCATGAAAACGATGCTTATCCATGGATCATAAAATTTCAATGAAAACAATTGCTAACACTTGTCTCTAAGAAAAACGATTTCAAAAATATATATTTAACTGGTACTTGGTTGAGCAATAAACGCTCTGAACTTCGACGTTGCAGGTTAGAGCGTGGAAATTTATTCAATTTCGTATTTCTGACACCCTTTTTGCAACCAAAAACTCCAAGGGCGCTTCTGTTTAAGTGTGGCATATCTCAAAATGTACAAACTAAAAAAGTTTCTTTTAACATTTTAGAGAAAGATTATTATATGCAATAGTCAGTCGAATATTATACTCACAAAGTTTTATCAAGAGCCCGATCAATCAAGCAAGGGGGCCCACTTACTATCAAATTACTTCCACCCCCACCCCTCTTACTTATTTCACGTCAACGAGGTGACAAAACAAGTGTAGTTTATATAAAAATTAAAACGTTGGATGACCTTCCGTAACCCAGTTGGTTAGATGCCTGACTTCAGAACTGGTCGATCCGGACTTGGCTCTTTTACGTACTTCTGGTTGGTCGGAAGAGATTACCACTGGGCAATAAGCCCACCAGGTTATACTGTAAACAATGAAAGTATAATACAAAACAATATTGAAAATTTCCTATGTGAGTGTAAGTTTATAATTACACATCGCACCTTTAATAAAAAACTGCCACAAAACTAAAGGATATTTTTCAAGATAAATGAGATTTGAAATAGATTAAAACTGTATCTGATATAATTGTTTTTTAATAAATATGTAAAAAAAACAAATGAGTTGTTATTTGCATACACATGATTTATGTAATTAAATTTGTAAAATATATTTTTTCACTTTGTGGTATTAACATATGTAAATATTTAAAAAAATATTTTTTTTGTTAATTTAACACTTTTTTCTATTTACCACTGTTGTATTTATTGAATTCACTTATTTAACCAGTAGTGAACTAAATAAATAAGACAGTAGTGAATATAAAGAATATTTATAAATTTTCGCTATTGAAAACATTTTCTCTTCTTTTTCCGACACTAAAATTTTGCTTTAAATTTATTTTTTCGGCAAAGAACTAAATTAAAAATGAAACAATTTTTCACGTCAAAGAAAGTTTTAACTTACAAAATATATCAACATACTATATGACAGTGTTTCATTAAAATTGCGATGTTTTTTTTTTCTCATTCTGTATTTTTTTTTCAGATTTTGGGGAAACCTCGACACATAACTCCAGCAACACAAAACATCATTCAAATTTTATGAAATTTGATCTGTGTTTATCAAACATAAATTTATCGACGTCAACAAGGTATTAAATTTACTAACACTCTAATTGCAGAATTTTAGAATGATTAAAAAACAACAAAGAAAATCGAAACTGAACTTATGTCTGAGTCAAGTTATCTTGGCTACGTACCTATTATGTAAACAGTTTCATTAGAGAAGAAGAGAGGACAGAGTTGTGCAATTTTCCATTCACACACATACTATAGCGTTACGTTCAACATGTTCTACTCTTCACGTTTTTCTCAATTTAAATTTGTATATCTCCTCAGGTCCTTTTTTCAGTCTATCTACTCTTTGTTTATTTCAGACGTTGGTATAAAAGTATTAATTAAGTATTCTAGTTACATCATTCAAAATAATACATGTTTTCAATCTGGGGTAACTGTCACAGAAAGCATCGTTATCTTATGATTAGCATTCATGTTAGGTAGTTTCGATTTAAATGGAATTCGCTTCTGAATTAATTTAATTATTAGATCGTATTCATCCTAATACATTTGTTTTTTTTTTCTAATTCTAAGATCGATATTTAGCAGCTTAAGATATCGTGTAAAAAGTCTCCAGCTGGTTCGTTCTTGCCATTGAAACATTGGGTTTGATTAGTTTATTGTACGCAAGCAATCGCAAACACAAAATAAAACAAAATAAACACTCAAGCTTCAACCATTCATACTCATAAAATGAATGACTGACAATCATAATCGATCGATAGGAATTATCTTTCATATCACAACCAAATGTTTATGATTACAGATTAATTATATTTAAAAAATCAAATGTTTATTTTGTAACCCCAGAAGGTAACAATAATTTAAAATATGGTATAAAACCCCTTAACTATTTAAACTTGTATTTCTCTGAGGCTTTTAGAATTTTCATGATTATTCTTTATTCATTATAGCTAAAATTTGGGATTGCCATTTTTGGCAGTAACCAATTATGGAATACAAAATATATGTAAATAATTCATTTATATATTTGTTTTATTTCAGTTGGAACCGATTTCGCAATACATCGAAAGAATTGGAATATTTTTTCTTTCTTAAGTCAACAACGCATGAAGAAATCATGTGCCAAACACCAAAAAATATTTTTGATAATATAAAACACAGAGGCAAACGAAGTGCTGGTAAGTTTTTTTTTTATGTATAACTTGAACGTTTGAAGAATATTAAAGATAACAGAATGATTAAAAACAATATTAACATGAAGAAAACGTTCAGATGTTTTAAAATATGGCCAAAAAGAATGTGGTTTAGCCAAGAAATGAATAAAATATAGCCAAAAAGAATGTAATATAGCCAAAAAACCAGATTGTTCAAGTTTCAAAATTAGGACTCTGTAAAATAATACAGGGGGCTGGCATTTAGTGGAATATTGAATCAAATAATCATATGGCTAAGAAAACAAAGTTTGAATGAATATTCTATCAATTCTCAAGCGATGCACGGTGGTAAAATATTGAATATACTCGTACCTAAATTTGTATCAAGCTTATTATAGTAAGGTATGGAACTGAATTCAGTGTGACAGTACGTCTCAAATACTACAGGAAATGGGTGTAGTTGACCATCTAAAATTGTTAATTTAGAACCTAAGGATAGAATGGCATTCTCGTCTTAATATAACGAATAACATCACTGATCAGTTTTATTATTTAATATAGGTGCAATAAGAGTGCACTTTATCATCAAAACTATTAAATGTTTATACGGCAGATCATGTGAATGACATTAAATGAAAGTATTTACAAGAAATCCACTTGTGTACTATTGAATATAAAACGGTTTCTTTGAAGTGTAGCCAACTTAAAAATACACTTTGCAGATATATATGCTTTGTTAAACAAGTTTTATCTTGTATGCCATTCTAACGTTTTATACTATAACTAACCTATGAATAAAACAAAATCTATATTTTGCGTTGTATTCGTTAAGAAGTCTTCGGATATTGAAAAATATTGTGTGAAAAAATGCAATATTAATTTCAACAGATTAAATTTCAATGTAAATATACCTAGCTATTGGGTTTTTCAATTAAACCGCACTAGTCTATTTTTAGGTAAAGTTATCAAATCTTACGAACAGCTGCAGCTCGAGGCTTGTTTTTGTGTGTTTATTTGTGAATTTCACGGATATAAGTCAATCATATCATAACAGACCATAAGCATAAGTGACAGCTGATATAGACCACATATCATGCGTAGAATCATGAAAACGTGTAAACAGATATATTTAAAAACTATTATATTTAGTTATTTTATATACATTTTTTTCTTTTGTATGATACTCTTCATCATATCCAAATTAGTGATTTGGACATGTACCATACAAGCGCGGCCGGGAGACCATATTGTCTTCTGCCACGGTAATCGAGCCATTGGGTTTAAAATCCCTGGAATAGGCACAGTACTTGCAATTCGTCGTTGCACGTGTTTAACACACAACCATACGCGCAATGACGATAAACACTCGAAAAACATATCCAGTGTGTGCGAATATTTTTGCCTGGCGAACTCTTTCTTCAGACGTTGTAACCTTTTATTTTGGATATCATCGGGAATTCAACCTAAACCTACCGGGTGAGGGTCAAATGACTTAGTTCATGGAAGTCGTCACTATAATGTTATGACATAGGACATTTAATCCAATATGGGTTATTAAGAAAGACCTCGATGTTATTTTTACGGATTACTGTTTCTTGTTAACCACTTCAATCTAAGCACAGAATTTAACAATATTGATAGCTTTATTCACCCAGCTATTTTAATTAGTTCAATTGCTTATTATATTATATACAAGCTGTACCCGGCCTTGCGTTGCTGTGGCTCAGTCTAGTTAAATGGAAAAGAAAGAAAAGAGAAAGCACACGTTTCTAATATGTTTAATTTCACAGTGCTTGTGGGTATACAATATTTTTTACGTATTTCAGCCACTTTCAGTCTGTCGCGTTCATTCTGTTGAGAACGAAGCAGTTCCGAAGCTACAGAACGCGATCGACATGCTCGCAACTGTGCATCCTCAAGTCTGGCTACACGTCGGTCGCTCTGCTGCTTCCTCGACATTTTGATGAACTAAAGCAGATCGATTGCACTGAAAAAGAGGAAAGAAAGTTCAAACATATAAAATTGTGAAACATTAAAAAAGGAACTGAATAATATTGTTAAGTTCGTAGACGTCTTTGTTCTTGGCAGCAACAATAGCTCGTTCACTCAGCCAATAGTGATTCTTATAATTGATTTGAATATAGGGAAATACTTTTTTAACCAATTCTTCTTTTGACGTCACTAAATTGCAGAAGTTATAGTCTTCCAACGTTAGTTCTATTACCGTCATTTACAACTGCATCTCGCAAATGAACGTATTCTTCAGAGCGAAGCTTGGTCCGATTCAAACGGATGAATATCAAACGTTCTGTTTTCTATGACAGTTCAAAAGTTGGCCCCAATACAACCTTGTAACGACGTTCAGTGATTATAATTATTTTATCGACTTTAATATACGAGTAAGGCTCGATTCTAATAAATAGCAAGTTATTTAGCTAAATACATTACAAAAAACTAACAATAATGACAAATTAATACATCTTGTTACAAATCTCCATTTCTACATACGATTTGATAGATTTTGAAATATAAACATAGAAATAAAATTAAATTCTATATAAAAAAGATACTTTTGATATTCTTACTCACCTTTTTCAGCCACTATCAGCCTTTGAATCTAATCATTGATTTATCGTTAGCCAAAAACTGATCTGGTTTTAAATATTTAAATATTTTTTTTATATTTCATCTAGGAATGCTCGCATTTTATATAACTTCTCAAAGTCTGGTGAATTTCTTTCAGGTTGAAGCGAATTGTCATTCAGATGTACGTGATTTAGGAGCTAACTAAATCTATTGACAGGCATAAATTGACTAATATAACTACATATCTTGAATATCAGGACTTGAACTCCAATAATCTCTGTAGCTGGGCAAGGGTTTTATACCCATTAGATAAGTTATTCCCAAAAAAGTATTCATTTCAGTTACGTCCATTGGCTTGAATATTTTATTGGTTTTTAGTTGCATCTGAGCAGCGTAAAAGTTTGTTGGAAAAACCATATATTTTACCATTTCATTTGTTATCAATAAACTAAAGATTTTATAAGGTGTAGGGTTGATAACCTGGTTTATAATATCTACTACTCCAGCAGAATATTTCAAGTCGCTAATATCACGACCCATAAAATTAGCGTTCCATATAGGGGTTGTCTGTTTTTCTTGAATTTCTTCTACGAAGATGGCTTAGAGGAATATTGCTTTTGGGATCTGACGAATCAGAATCGTTTTCAACATTTTCTATTAAATCCTCTAATTGCTCACCATCTTCATCAACTTCCATTTCTTGGTTGTCATTCGGATCCAATTCATCAATTACCGATTCTTGATCAGTTGGAAGAGATTCGTATTCCGCGTAAGACTGCTCTATTGTCATATCTACTAAATTAAAGGGTAACTCTTCCAACTTCACCACCAAATAATGTCGAAATACATCCAAGTAAAATTATTTTTTAGCCTTAATATAATTTCAACAACTTACCACAGCCACTGAAGTCTTATCACAACACAACTATTTTTTATAAATATTTAATACAAATATATAACGTTTTCTTTTATACGCACATATTGGCACACAAAGGACGCTGTCAAAATACAAAATGGCAGACAAAAACTTTGTATATTTTTACGTCTTAGCAGATTGGCGCTGATGTCGCTACTTTTCAATAAACGTATTTGAAAATTTAAAATGTATTCTTTAAATATTGAATTATTATTATTAAATATTTATTTTTTTAATACTTAATTATTTAATATTTAATTATTTAATAATTTAATATTAAATATTAATTCCGAAACTTCGAAAATGCAATGTGATATAACTGTCAAGTTAAGTTCATCTGTGTCGCTGAAGGAGGCGCAAACGTTATTTTTTCTGATTTATAAACTTTTTTATATACACCTGTATATAAATAAAAATATGTAAACATTCTCGTATACGAATGCAACCTTTTGTCCAAATTTTAAAGCGATCGGTGAAGAATTTTCGGAGATTAGAGATTTTTAATATACGAACATTTACATTTTTATTTATAAACGAGTAGATTATTTAAACAAGGTATTAAGAGGGTATAAGTAGGATGTAAAATTGTTAAAATGTCTTCGTCAGAACTTCAGTTTTTCCAAATTTCAACATTTTGGAAATTATCTTAACCGAACGAAGATATTTTACAATTATACGAGTATCATTCGTAAAACGAAGAAATTAATCCCTTTTTTCGCCATTTTATGTTTTAAATTAATCTTGCAATGATTTAGTGAAAAGTTGTGTTAATCTAACATCTGCTCGCTTACTTGGTGTCGATTTTGTGTTTCTGTCCTTTTTGACAGTAATTTTATCCATGAATGCTTTTTATATTTTCATTTTACTGATAGTCAATTTACCATATGTGTAATGTTTCCATGACTGATCAAAATCTTACAGTTGTTTTAATTACGCATTTTCTTAATTTTACGCATTTTTTTTTAACGATAAAAGCCGGGTATTTTAATTTTCCTCAATTTTCTTAATATTTGCATATATGCACATATGATAAGCGAATGTACGAGTATATTTGTCCCCCTTAATTCAACAATATCTACATTTAAAACATCATTCTGATTAAAAATGTGGTCATTTATTTGTAGTATATAAACTTGTATGTTTTTCATTTAATTCTGAAGTATTCAAAAAGGTACCAATGACAAGAAGATAAATCAATTGAATAACTGTTTGTAGAAATAAAACAAAATGTTTTATTCCCTTCGTGTTAAGAAATAATAATTTGTCACACCTTTTCCTATTTTTTAGAATAATTTAATTTACACATTTGATTACGTAAATCAAGTTTACCAAATTCCAATCTTACCATGTGTGACGCCTGCTCGGCTCAGCCGCGTGAAAAAGGAACAAATCCTCTTTGATCTCAGGGTTCGTTGGATTCCTTGAATTCTGAGTAACTCTCTCTCAAATCTTTTACCAGGACAAGGGGGACAATTAAAAAGAGATATAAGTTTAAAACAAAGAAGTTTATTATATATAAATATATTAATTTAAAAAAAACCTTGAGCGTAGCTCAAGGAAAAAAAAAGTTTTAAGTTTGGTTCCCGAATCAGTGGCTCGAAGGTTGTGTTGTGATAATTCAAACGAAGGGGTACACAATAGCAATTTCCTAAGCAAAGCCAAGGCATAAGGTCCCGTCACGAAACCAGCATTAAACATAAACAAAGAATATATTCACCCAAAATTGCTAGATAGAGTCCTGAAGCGTCTATGTATGTGGCAGAGAAATGCAGCGAATAATTCTGGCAGCTATCGGCCTGTTGAACGGCGCAGATCGTATTCAGCGCGTAGAGAGGTCCGTCCAGCTCAGCGGTCAGAATCCAAAAGGGGCTGGGGACCGTACAGCTCCCCTTTTAAAGACAATCGCGAGAGAGGAGAGAACTATCTCCATCTCCCTTAGTAATACACGTAGCGACAATTATGTACAGGACGTGGAGATACAATGTACTTTAGCATAACGTCATCGAAAGAAGTTTCCAGAAATTATACCTGGGTGTCTCAGATAACAAGCGGTGTTTTGAGACAATGGCACAAGGAGATTTTATTATCCAACCCTTTAACCTTTTTTGTATTTATGATATCTTACTTCTATACTTTCAAAACAACAACTTCGGTGCTTCAGGGAATTCGGGACAATGGTTTGAAGCCCGAGCGCTGACCACCTAGGAGACTTTATTACCCCACTATTACCGATTGTATTTTCTAATATTTTATCTCTCTATTTCAAAACAACAACATGGTGAGTCATCGGTCTGACCACGCGATTTATAAAACATGACACATCGAGAATTTACAATACCGAGGACGTATACTATGCAATTTATCCTGAAGGCCTTTTAGAGGATTTATTTCATTTTACATCGCGATAATTTCGCCCTCTATTTAACTGTGTTTCTAAATAAAATATAGTCCTCACAAATTTTTAAATTAGAATTTAAAATTGCATACAGATATACTATACATTTTATTTATTTTTCTTTGATGTCTGAATAGTTGGAATTTTACTTCAATAAATCTTTTGTGCGAACCAGTAATCCTCACAAATAGCTCTAAGTAGACAATTAAAAAGCATTATTCACTTAAAAGTATGTAATTAAAAACAGAACTTCTTATCCCATTGAAGGGGAATATCTTTAATGAAAGCTTTTATTTCAATGAAAAATGTATACGGTCTAATTGTCAACGGTCACAATTTTTTTTAAAGAATAGATATGTCCGAAGTTATAGGTATTCTTATACCCTCAAACACTAGGCGGAAAAAGTGCATATTTAGTTCGAGGAGAGTAGCACAGGTTACCATAGGCAAACACAAGTCTTGTCAATCAAAATCTTGGTTCAGCTTGAGAACAGTCATGACTTTTTCTAAGTTTATAGGCCAAAGTAGTATTTATATATTGATATTATTTATTATTTATCAATATCATATTTTTTATCAATAGGCAATCCACCAAACCTAGAACGATTTGTGTCACCGAATTCAAGTCGTTATGCAATTATATGAAACAGTGTAATCAAATTTATTTTAGAAAAAGAACAATTTTCAACAACTTACAATATCAACCAATAAAGTTTCAAAAATTTAACAATCGATCTATAAATGAAAAAGTTCCACGAAGAAAGAAGAAACGTAAAATTCATTAAACGCGATAAAGGTATGAATTTTATTAAATCAAACCTGTCTTGCAACGGACAACCGAAAAATACATGGTCTTTAATTTCATCATCCAAATCACACTCGCAGCCAGGATTTTCCTCAATACTTATTATGTAAAGGTGACTAGCCACCATGCAGTGGCTAGTCCGCAAACGACACATGATAGACACTTCCATTTTGTTCATTCTTATTATATTAAACAATGATTTCAAAAAGTTTATTATTATTTAATATTCTAAAATGGAGTTACACAATGTTAAAAGACTACACAAAGTTTGATCGAATTACATCAAATGAAAAATAAATAATTACAAATGTATGCACATAAAATTTGTATAAAATGTGAAATAAATAATCAAATGTTACCACGTAAAATCAAATGTGAATTAATTCGTCCCTTTTGTGATAATGTCAAATCGAGTACGCTGGTATAAAAAGTATGAAATTTTAGTTTTCGCTTTATACCACGATATGATTGACACTACACTCTTTTTATCTCATTTATTTTTGTGGAAAAAACATTTAGACACCTTCAAGAAAATTTAGATACCTTCAAGATCTTGACGCACGTCAACTTTCTTTTTATAAATTTTCATTATATTCTGAACAAAAAAAGGTGGTAATGGGAATTAAACATTGACTAACAATTGTTCCCATTTTGTATAAACGTCGTGTAGTCTGGATACAATAGGCTTTTGAGCTGGTCCGTTAGCAGAAATGCGGATCTAAGCCCTTTTATTTCCATACATACACGAGCCAGCGAATTTCGTTTCAAACTCCTTTTATCGTTCAATTTCAAACGGAAACTTTATTATTATTTGACCGTGTAGCTTGCCATTTTATTATTATTTGACCGTGTAGCTTGCCATTTTATTATTATTTGACCGTGTAGCTTGCCATTTTATTATTATTTGACCGTGTAGCTTGCCATTTTACGCTAAATTTACAGAAATGAAACAAAGAAAAAAATATAATTGTTAATTAAAAATTTGTTCGAAGGAGTATTTAGCAAACCCGTTGGTCTAAAACCATTTATAAAAAATAACACTTATTTTTTTGTTTTAAAATAACACTTAAAAAAAGTGATAAGTGCCATTTTAAATAAACACTTTTCGCTTAATCATATATGTATGGATGAGGAAGAGGGGAAGAAGATAGTTGGAGAAATTTCACAATAGGAAAAATCTGGCGCTGTCTCTTCTCTGCCGTACTCAACAGGGAAAGGGTGCGATGGTGTTTATTTATGTTCTCGTATGTATTTATGTAGTGTTATTTTAAAATGTTTTAAACCCGTCGCACAGTATTCGGATTGACCAATCTAGAGGGACAAACTTATTTTTCATGTCATTTGATACAATTATGTTACATTTTAATAACCAGAGGCTTAGAAAATATAAACAAATGGTTTTTAATTTAATAATAGCTTTTTAATTTATCAAATACACAATAATACATTGAGAATTAGACAAATTTAGAAACGTTAAAAACTTAATACTTATAATTATGAAAAAAATATACAAAAATAACTTTTTTTAATAGCATTAGAAAATCGCTTTCATACACACGTTTAACTTTTTTGGACATTCTTCTAGAAGACATATACAGATCAGAAGAAACTAATCAATATTTAAATAAATCGTTATTTGTCCTAACACGCGAAGTTTTTTAAGTGTGATGTTGCCTAATTTTTCTAATTTCTTTATTTTTGGCCTCTGATGCCTCTTCAGACATTTGTCCAATAGGAATCAATGGAGAATCGATGATCTCAGCACCGTGCATCAATATTTAGTGCAAGGCTGCAGGCATAACATATTGTACCACGAGTGTAATGATATGTATAACATTTTTGTTTCCTTAGCGTAATTTTCATATTTTGCTGTTCAAAATATATGTTACAATTATGGTCTCTACTTCTGGATAACAATTGTTTTTTCTCTTCAAAAACCCGATCATATGATAGATATAAATTGAAACCTTTTTCAGAAGCTTCCTGTTGGATATTTTTATACAACATTGCCGTAAATTTGTTTGCATTGAACAGCGCTAAAGCTTCTTCTGGGGAGTAAAGATTTTGTGTTGGAGTTGTGAAATTTTGTTTCTTGGCATTTTTATAACTCGTTGCTCTTCTTGGTGATGCAGTCAACATCTCTTGTATTGAATTTGCCCCATCACGTCTACCACTGACTCGAACACTAACTGCAGCTTCATATGTCAATTCTTCCTTCTCGTAGCTGGTAACCAAATCACGTACTTTTCTCCTTTTTGATTCGGATGAACATTCTTGAAATATTTTAGCTGTATGGCCTACCGTATTAATTGTCTGCATTGGAGAAGAAAAATCTAAATCTTTTTTTTGTTTAACCTGGCGAGTTTATTGCCATGTGGCAATCTCTTCCAACCAACCAGAAATATGTTTTTATAGGCCCTAAATGTAAGCCAGACTGGAAGCCAATTTTTTAAAATCTGGGTTTCAGCGGGGATCAAACCCGCAAACTCCGGATCGGCAGACAAGTGTCTTACCACCAGGCCACGGAGGTCGTTCTTCACACAACCAAAGTTGGTAGAGTTTTAAAAACAAGTTCTAATGATTTTGTTTTTGTACCCATTTTTGACGAATGTTCTCACATTCGGTTTTTACAAAAAAAAAATTATCTTTTAGTTTCTGCTTCTTTTTCATCTTAAATATTGTAAAACGTTTTTACAAAATTATAAACACGCTGAATGCGATGTTTTGAAGAGTTAGAACGCCATACTTAAAAAATACTTATTCTCGTAAGTCTGGTCCATATAACAAAAAATATATATATTTAAGAAATAGCACGAAATTGCAGTAAATGGTAATACTTTTTATTTAAAGAATATATAAGTTTATTTTTTAAACTTAGTTTCATAGCCTTGCGACATCTTACACATAACCTTACAGCTTGTTAAACTTTGAACTCAATAAAATGCATAGGATGAAATTTCATGAATTGGTTATTTTTATAAAAATAATCTATAGTATAAATAAATCAATATATTGTAATTATGACATAAATAAATTAATAAATACCTGTAGAACACGATTCCATCACGAAAATTATTTTCAATAACTTTTTAAAACACTGTAAACATGCATAAACTTCGGAAGTCAGGAATGTACTAATAGAAATATTTTATACCTGCGACACAAAGCGTCACTTTGTCCCGTCATAAAAAATAAAATAAGGGTTTCTTGAAAAATCTGGCAATTGCATCTTATCAATAGGTTTGCTTGACACACTAAAACAGCATTTTTTATGTGAAGTATTGATTTTCATTTTTAGGATTTTGTCCGTCTAAATTGGTCAATCCGAAAACTGTGCATCGGGTTGAAACCATTTCATAATAATACCACATTTTCAACACAAAAAAAAATTAAAGTAGTCGAACAAATAAATATGCATTGTGTTCAGATTGATTTCCTATTGCGTATTCCAAATGGTGAATAACTTGTTCAGAGTCTCGGTTCAATGGTAAGACGCCTTTCTCTTTCATCAACACATTCTGACTCTTATGATATATATAGTAGGTTAAGATTTGGATATATTACGTATTGCGTTTAAAGGTTTAGTGTACTAGTTTCCCCAAATATCATCACCCTCCCATTTTCCCGTTTACTGGGATATACGAGTACGTGACGAGTCGCCTCTCTCACCGTGCTGTCCAAGTCTATTTCCTGAGTCAGGTTCAAAATGTATTGATTGATATTATCTTCCATCACTTCTTTAGACGATATCTTATTTTTATTTCGTTACCAGTGCACGATTTTCCATGTATTCAGGTGGTTTCTTTTGTATATTTTTTCTTCGTATGTGTTATATCAAAGCCCAGCCTCTCTCAATTTCAGTCGAGATGAGAGTTGCTTTCAATGCTCATTCTTGATTTCTCTGTTATTCGGATGTTTTTGTTTCCCAATACTTTGTTCCATAAACATAACTGAGCTTATACGCTTATGTAATATATTTTGTTTTAGTCTCAATCATTTTTTCACCATATACTATTGCAATTACCTGTCGCCACTTACACCATGCTTGTTTTATTCTTCTAGTTACATCATATGTTATATCACACTAGTTTTCTTAAATATACTTCCTCGACGAAAGAGGTCTTACAGATGTAAACATATTGATCGAGCTGTATATTTCGTGAGTGGACAAAGCAAAAAGTTCGAGATGTTAATTTAATTTATTAAGAAAACTTTATTATTTCTCGTCAAATAAAAGTTAACTTAAATACGTTGCCCATATTGGGAGATTAAAATGATAAAAGTAAGATAAATATCGAAGAATGTGTGGTAAACAGTGTATAAAAGCTTTAAGGAATGAGAATATTAGGCAGAAATGCAGAGCTTCAGATGAGAACATTAAAAAGAAGAATCAGAGTTTAGATGAAAAATGAACCATTGAAATTTTCAAGATGAGTATTCGGACGAAGTATATGAATGAGGCAGAAGTGAAATGTGTGTAAGAATATAATAAAGTTGAGATCGGTTTTTTCTCCCTTCCTCAAAAAAGACATCAGATGATGATGATGACGAGACATGACATATATCGGATTCATCAACTGACAATGAATAGAAAGTTAGAAGATGAACGCAGATCAGACAGAAATAATTTTTTGACTTAAAAACCTTCAAAAGTAATACGAAACAATCACAACTTTCTTCTTCAGAACAGTAGTTTCTAAAATGAAAATTTCTATTATAGTTGCTTACTTGCGGTATTTAAAGGTGAGTTCCATAAATAAATAAAGTAGCTGAAGCTTTTAAACATGTTAAATCAAACCGAGCAATATTAAGACCTGCCAAGATTATGATTCACAACAGCGTGTTAAGTGCCAACATTTATATATATAGTAGGGAAAAATGAGCGTGGAATAATTAATTACAGAGATTGATGAAATATTGTGAAATATGGTTTGTTAAGAAGAATACATGGTGTGTTAACGTATGAGAGAATGTGAATTTTGTAACTCGTATGAAAGAGGAATTTTAGCTAAAAATTGATGTGCTAAGTAGGGTGAAAAGAGATAATACATGTGTTTTAGAGTAGGACAATACGAAACATATATTCAAATTAAGCAATATCATAACCTGTCAAAATGATAATAAACAACAGTGTTTTAGTGCCAACATTGATTTATGGGAGTAAAACATAACTATAGAAAATTAATAAAAGGAGTCAAATAAATGTACTAAAAATACATGTACGAGAAGAACATATAGTGTGAACAAGTGAGTTAAAAACAAATGTGTTAAGTGGGATGAAAAATAGAACATTGAGGTGATTTAAATCAGTTGAATGAGTGGATAACAAAATACTGACTTAACAAACTTATAGTACAAGCATGAGTTCGAGTCGTAGTAAAAACCAAGAAGAGTAAAGTTGAGCCAACTGAATGAAATTTTGAAAGAAAGGCAAAGAAGAGAAAGAGAAGAATTATCTATAGACGTGGAGAAAGGACAGAATATATTTCGAGAAAAGCAAGTTTGGAGCTATGCCCTTTTTGTCTACCCCGACAGGAAAATGACAAGACCTTTTATTTATTTTTGACGCTTCAAGACATGGCAATTTTTTTTTATGACAAAACATAAAAATAAACAAAATTGAAATGAAAATAGCAGTCAAACAAACCATTTAACAAAAAAATTAAAACTATAAAAAAATGATGATGAAACAACAAATTGTGATAAATAGTGATGGTATATATTTACCTTCGACAGGAGACGGCACTAACGAGAAGAAAACAATACCTTAAAAGTCTCATTTAAGACGATTTTTTATAATTTCAAGTATATTTTTTCCAAGTAATCGAAAAAAGTATGAGTTTGAATGATAGGAAGTTTACAAACTAATGCGAATTACTTGTGTCGCAATACAGGACAATTTTGAATAACTTATAATGTGAGTGTACTTATTCTTTTTAAACACAAAGATTTGATGATAATAACGATATATTGACTAAGTGATTGAAGTACAATAACTCACTTTTTTCCACTTTCAATTGAAATGTAATTTTAATGTAACATGTCTACTGACTTAAAAAAATTGTAAAAATTTATTTGATTCTTCAGCCAACGTCGAAACTGCTAAGTTCAAATAAAAGAACATGAAGGTTTTGGGAGAGGCAAACTTCTTTCCCTCACATAAATTTCTCGACGACGATAGTGACCTCACATAAATAGACGACCTCCGTGGTCTGCTGGTAAGACACTTGTTTGCCGATCCGGAGGTTGCGGGTTCGATCTCCGCTGGAATCCAGATTTTTTTAAATAGGAATCCAGTCTGGTTAGCACTTAGGGCCTATAAAAACATCGTGCTGGCTGGCTGGAAGAGATTGCCATATGGCAATAAACTCGCCAGGATAAAAAAAAATATTCGTGGAGACATTTAATATTAATATTAATAAAAAAACATTTTGCATAGAGCCGTTTAGAGAGCAGTGTCTTCTCAAGGGTGCTTTAATCAGGATTCGAACTTACTAATTGACTGATTAAAAAAACAGCCAAATAAAAATATGTTGGCTGGAGGAAATTTCTGTATAGCAAAAGGTTCGCCACATGTACTGTATTGAACTATGTACTCAAAAGAATGAAAATAAAATAAATAAGTTCAGTGTAAGAATAGAGAAATGGTGGCTGCAGACGTTTGATTAGGATTTTAACCCGCATCTGCGTATGTTTAAAAAAACATACTTGCTTAGAAAACCGCAAAAGAGGAACTACATAGAAACTTTTACAGATCTTCCGATGTGTAATAGTATTATATTCGGATTTAGGTGGAGTGCGTTGTATATCTGTAGTGTTCATATATTCGTACATTTATAAATTTTGATAAGACTCCGAAAAAGGTTGACTTGAAATACAAATAAAAGCTGCACGCGCTACCCATATCTCTTACTCTTAGGCAAAATCGATCCAATTGAAATATTGCCCGAGAAAACAAACATTACCAAAAAAATAGCTAATTTATCAAATAGAATGATAATTTCACTGTCACAATAACAAAATAAACACATTAAAGATACGAAAAATACACTATTGTCATAGCTTCAGAACTACCCAATTAGCCAAAAATCTAATGAATCAGAAATTGCTTTAAAATTCAAACAGAAATGATCACATCTGGCAGTTAAAGAGCTGCCTGAGCGCATTTGAATATTAGAATAATATTGTATAATATCTTGCAGTTTAAATTAGAAAAATAATTTGCAAAGATATTTTAAAAATCGTCTTCCGAATAATTTAATAAATATTTTTTTATTGATATCAACACAGTACGTACATATTATACATATGTCATGAAAAGAAAATACATTTAAGACAAAAGTTATTTAAAGATTTGGGACCATCTCATAACATTCCACCAGTCAAGATATTATACCCTTACCAATAGAACACGAGCCCGGTCGCGAGGACATCAAATGTTTTTCAATCCACACCTTAGTAATATACGAGTATGTATGTATAATTATTTTTTTTTAATCTGTGTGATAAAATTAGTAACTATATTATTTCCTCAAAGCCTTCAATTAATTTTGTTGTTGGTTTCGCTTCAATAATAAATTGTGGTGGTATCATCTTAAAAGACTCGTAACATTAATTTAGACCAGAAGGTACGCGTCCATAAAAAATATACTTCCATTATATTTAAATCAAGTTAACCCCCCGAGAAGTCACAAAAAGCGTTTCCAATAAATTATTTAAAATATTAATATGGTTTTTAAGATATACTGTTCACGCCGGAGCGTGACGCGGAATGCCGGCCCCGTCATGTGGGGGCGCTCTGTTATCGCCGCCGGCCCCTGTCGCGCGCGGAAGCGCTGCAGAAAGAGCTGAACAGTTACTTTATAGAATCATAGGTGATCAGCACTTAGCCTTTGAGGAATTTTCTACACTCTTAACACGAATCGAGGCTGTCCTTAACTCCAGACCTCTCTGCCCTCTTTCCTCTGATCCTTCAGACTTTGAACCCCTTACAGCTGGCCACTTCCTCACGGGCCGCTCACTAACTGCCTTGCCCGAAACATCCTTCGACGTAGGCCCTTGACCACACTCAGACGATTTCGGCTCATACAAGCCATCTCTCAGCGCTTTTGGTTCCTGTGGACTAAATCCTATCTCCACACCCTTCAAACCCGCTCAAAATGGCTTTCACCATCCTCCCCTCTTCAAATCGGAGAGCTCGTCCTGATAAAGGAGGACAACCTGCCGGCGCTGAGGTGGCGACTCGGGCGCATCACCCGCACCATACCAGGCAGCGATGGAGTGACACGTGTGGTGGACCTAAACACAGCCAGTAGACAATTGAGAAGGCCGGTTTCAAAGCTGGCCCGGTTACCGTTGGAGGTCCTCCCGGCGCCCCAGGATGTTCACGCCGGAGCGTGACGCGGAATGCCGGCCCCGTCATGTGGGGGCGCTCTGTTATCGCCGCCGGCCCCTGTCGCGCGCGGGCCGCTTCGTCATCGCTCCCGGCCCTGTCGAGGTTATTCTCACAAGTTAAATTATAGTATTGTCGCGTATGACGATTTTAACTCGACGACCATATTCCGCTCGTCTCAGCCACTTGTGCACGAAACGTCGCCCGGGCGACATCTCAGGAGGACCAATAGCAACCAATACGCTTCATCACCAGAAGAACCTAAAACGAACAAATTTACCAACCGCGGCGACGCTCCAGGAGTTCTGGAAGATCAGCCGAGATCTCCGAATCCCGTCATCAACGCCCTTTCATCGAACAAGACACCCGTGAGTACCATTCCTTTATTTCCATTATTTCAAGTTTGGCTATCGCCGAACTATATACATTTGGGAGAACAAACACATGCGTATTGATAGCAAAATTCGAATATATTAAACTAATGTCAGACCGAGCGTGATTTGAAATGTTGAATCCAGAGCTGACACAAATAGAAAAAATAACATTTTTCAAATATCCGAGATAAACATAATATATGTCGAACCATACCAGGAAAATCTTTCAAATATGGGAATAGAAACTCTCACATCCAACAGATCTGCAACACAGAGGATAAAGTCAAATGGACCAGGAAGAGAAGGTGGTACGAATGTGACCATGTGCATAAGATTCATATACATAGCGTTACACCAGATCCCCGCAAAACGCCGCATGCGAGGAAGGTCGCTTTAAAAGGGACGAGACCGAAGGGAGACAGACAATTGGTGCTCTACGTTCCAGAAATGATTCTTAAGATGCACATCATGAAAAAAATACGATTTTTTTTTTAAATATTTAATAAATTAGTGATTTATGTTATTCCGAATACCAGCCCAAAAAATAAATTAAATGTAGAATAAAAATATTGAGATCAACCTTATATTAATCAATTTATTACAATCGAGGTTTCTATTAAACTTTTGAATCTTGATAAGACTACATACTGGTATGGTATAGTCTCAAAATAAAATACCATATGTACTCGTTTATTACAAAAAAATATCATTAAAATCTAACCATAAGAACCTTTAACTTTAAGTGACAAATTGAAAGTACGTTCTCATAATATACATTTTTAAATGACAAAAATTCTTGAAATAAATACACTATTTTCTTCATAAAATAACACTTAAGTCAATACTTTTATTGGACACATTTTTCATCGACCGTAGTATTTTATACATTTCGTTTTATTTTATCTCAAGAAAATAATGATTATTGAGTCAAGTGCTTGAAAACTCAAAAATAACTTTAAATGTTTTCACAATTGGAAAAATATTGTTCTAGACGCATTAGCCTTGTTTTGATACAAACTCTTCCTAATTAACTCCATCATCCCCTAGCTTTTTCAATATCTTTTCTACCTTTAGGGCACTCTCAACATCCTTCAAATTCTTAGAAAAAAATCTCAAATGCCTTCGTTTCAACATTAGTAAAATTATTTAATTTTTTTTCAGTTGAATGTAAATCAAGAATAACCTTCAATTTAATGAGATTTTTTTAGTGTTTTCTGATATTCATATTACTTTGGCAACAAACAAGCAATTAAATATTTTTAATATTTCGAATTGTAAAAGGGAATTAAGTAAAGACTCCAAAAAAATAATATTTTAGGGTGGTGTCCACAGATGGATGATATGTGATAATATGCCAAAATCAGCATCTTTAGACATGATAAAACGACAAAGTAACCTTAAATAAGCAAACGGCTTACTTAGCATTCTGGCTTCCTGGGTTTAATTTTTAGTAATTATCACTGGGGTTTTGGCTTCCTGGAGTCCAATACATATTTATAATGCAGATTCGGATGCTGATTTTATTGGTATCATTAAAAAGTCTGCATCACGTATAATTTTTTATTTAGCATATACAGCTAGCCGTCGACTTACGACGACAATCGGGTCCGATAAACAGGTCGTAAGTTGATTTGGTCGTAAGTCGGTTTATGCAATAATTTCGGTACACATGTGAATTATAGTGCGTGATGATATCATAACATAAGACTGTTTTCTATGTTATTATTATAATCAGTGTATCAACCACTGTCGTTTATGAGATTTCTTTTTTTATTATTTTTCGAGTTTTTCTTTGTTTTCTTTATCATTAGCATTCCTGATATTCGGATATCTTTACGTATTGCTTTGTTTTTTATTTTTACATTTGTTAGGATTAATTAAAAAAATATGCTACGGTAAAATTGGTTAAATGTTATATGTATTAATAAAACATGAAAATACAGTTGTTGTTATACATATAAAAAATTTATTGGCCGCTTGTTTGTCTAGATTGTTTGTTTCTTCTTCTCCTCGCATATTTCACGACATGGGCGAACCACATCGTGTGCCATCCGTTTAATCCTTACAAATCGTTCGATGTTTGGGTCCATTTCTTCAAAATGTGGAAGAAGTTTATTCCAAAGATAAGTAAACCTTCGGATAATCCCTTAACAGTGAATTTTCTTTCTGGTTCCTCCTGTAGTCCAGCAATAATCCGCTAGCATGATTGGATTCCATTTTCCCTGGTTTCGTTTTTCCTAACAATTCTGCTTGCTTTTTTCCTAAATTTAAATCCCTGACGAGATCATTAAGCTCTGGCTGAGTTATTAAGTGTGGTTCATTGAAAGTTGATGGTAGGTGGTATTTTGTATCTGTATAATGTTCGTTTACCGCAAGGTTGTCATCATCTTCTTCATCTAATGTCCAAAATGAAGGCGGCATTGGAATTGGTAGCGTATCACTGTGAGCGATACGTCGAATTACGGAATGAAGATTCGGGTATTCAATACTCTTTTTATTTTTGGAAGAGAACCCAATCACATTACTTAAACAAAAGTAGCAATCAGTGACTTGATCTTTTTGCTCTCTCTAAACCATAGGAACAGCAAATAGCATTTATTTTCTGGCTCCTTTAAGCCAAGCTCGCAGATTTACCGCACAAGTAGCGCAGCAAATATGCGGCGCCCATGATTTATCCTGGTCTCCGATCTTGCAGGCAAAATATAACTCATGTGCCTTTCGTATTAAAAGTGTTATATTTCTCTGCTGTTCCTTGAACGCAAACCCCCCACAAACGTCACAAAAAGAGTTTGAGCTATTAATGCACTTCCTTGGCATATTTATTCTTTCAAAATAAGTTTTTTCACTCAAAATCACCAAATTTCTCGCTTAAATCATACAACACCTATTAGCACCACTTTGACATAACTTGTAATAAATGGTAAATGACAGTTGTGCAATGCGGTCACGGTGTTGTCAGTATTAGATTTAATTTAAAAATAAATTTTCCCTTAAACAGTTTTTTAGATATTTCTCGGAATTCTGACGTGTCAGGATAATAAAAAAATACATATTATTGTAACGTGGTGTATGCTCGATTATAATCACGTCGATTTGTTTGAGAAGCAAAAAAAAATCCAAAATCCAGTTCGACTGATTTAGCTTTCAAATCTTTGGAAAAAGTAATGTTACATAAATCGAAGAAATAATTTTGTAGAAACATGTATTTCAAAACAGCTTTAAATATTATATATATATTTTATTTATTTAAAATACTGTTGATGATTTGTGCTAGAAGTATCGGTCCGACTCAGGGACACCTTATTCCTTCATCGGACTTGTGAGACGGGCGTGGGATATTTAATATGAACAGCGTTAAATAGATTATGCCCCTCTCTCCTTCTGTGATTTTAAAACATACAGCAGCACTGTCAGATTCGTCAATATAACGCTTCATATGTGATCCTATGCACGTCTCACCTATGCACCTGAATTTTTTCCACTGAACGCATGAATGGGACAGTCGTTGACTGTATATTTTGTGGTATGGGCCCGGCCACATTCACAGAGAGGTGCCTCCTTAAGACCACATTTATATATTGGCACAGCGACTGAGGCATATGCGGACTCGGCTTAAACCTTATTTTTTTTTGTTTGCTCGATATGTGGAGCTCATCACCAGACATTTATTTGAACTTCAGCTTATTGTCATCATTCTTGCTTCTTTCTTCAGGGTTCCGATTATTGCGTAGAACATTTGTTACTCGGATACAGAAGGGATTTCGGGAGAAATCTAAGTAGCGGGTAGATAAATAACGTCATAATGTAACGGAATGGTGGCATTTTGCAGGCATTTCTCATATTCTCGCATTGAAACTGTGTCGTGCCATGTTTGACGCCTCCGTAAGCTAATCATAAAAAAAAAAAATTCTGATGAATGAAGCGTAGCATGAACTTCAAACCAATAGCCATAACTGTATACTATATGACCGTGAATTTTTATTAATTCCATTGTTGTATTTTTATTAGGCATGACACCAGAGATGATGTACAGTTTCATCGAGCAAGCTGTACAACCCGGTGGGCTCATCTCGCTCAAGTGCTCCGCCGCAGGGGACCCTCTGCCTAAGTTTAACTGGAAGCTAGATAATGACTTCCTTCTTTCATCAACACACAGGTGAATTTTACTGTTACTTATTGACAAATACAATGACATTTAAGGGTGTTCATTTTTTTAAGAACCAACACTAGATATATAAAGATACTCGAGACCAAGTTAATATGACCAACGATAGATAAATGTATTCTAATACTCCCTATAATTATGGACAGGAAGTTTATTTAATTCGTTTCCAATGTCTTTTTTGGAAAACTACTTTGAAAACATATACTTTGTTCATTTTATAACAAAACTTGAAGTAAAACATATTCTCAAAGCAGAAATTCGTAAAATTTGTAATTATTTATTTAACATTTTGTATAACAATATCAATATTGAAAACGAAAATTAGATTTTTGTGATATTAAAAGATTTTTAGTAATATTTGAGTATTTTCATCTTGAATCTTATAAAAATCCAAGTACACTTTAAAATTGACTATAAATGCAGAATATTACAGAAATTCTTAGATTATACATGTTTTAATTAGACAATATTACCGCACAATTTCTCTTCTTATCACTCGTATACATTATCATATTATGGATTTATTACATTTAATTATTTCAAAACTTCAATTTTTAAATCCAACCATATGGTACTTAATTACTAAGATTAAGAATCTAAAGTTTTCAATATGTCATGTGATTTAAGTTTAACAATTACAACATGCTATTCCACATTTGGGGTTGGCAGTTGCTAATGGATTAATATGACACCGACTTGATTTTATCATAATATTTTTCATTTATAATTGCAGATATTCTGTTGGTCAATACATTGACCATTCGGGATTTGTGGTATCTCACCTGAATATCTCCGGCGCAAGGGTTGAAGATGGAGGTCTGTACGAATGTAAAGCCAGCAATGTTAAAGGGAAAGTCACCCATGCAGCAAGACTTAATGTTTATGGTAAATATTTTATTATTTTAACATACAATACTTTCTGGTGGGTTTTTTTAAAATTAATCATGATAAATTCTTCAAATCAACCAGACAAAAGATTATCTCCATGACCTAATTGATAAAACGTCTGTCTGTCTTCCGATCCGGGAGTTCAGTCTCATTTTTACTTCAGACCTCTAAAGCATATTTCTTATTCAAAACATTATATTACTCTCTCTCTCTCTCTCTCTCTCTCTCCCTGGCTCCATCCCAACTCATTGTCTGCGAAGACTGTTGGGGTCAGCTCTCCTCGTCCTCAGGTTGTATGCAACTTCTGTCCCGGACTACGTCCCCCAGGCCGTGCCTCTGCATCAGGTTATCTTTTTGCACCACCCATGAAATCTTTGGTCTTCCTCTGGTTGTTATTCGAGGAAGATCCATGGAGATTGCCTGGTTCACAATGTGATCGGGTGCTCTGCGTCCAGCGTACCCATACCATCTCAATCGCCTCTCCTCCATCTTGCTGTTGATGTCTGTAACACCCAGGCTTCCACGAATGCGTGAGTTTCTTATTTTGTCTCTTAAGGGCACACCTGCTGACCATTCAAAACAATATATTACTACATGGCAATAATTTCACCATGTTGCGAACCGTTATATAAAACAAGAATACAAAAATTCGTTAATAATAAAAACATATAGTAACGATTGTTTCACCACCATCGAGAATCGAATTCAAAATCTCCAAATCGAAGACATGTGTTTTAGTACTAAGATAAATTTTATGTTTGAAAATGTATTAATTGTCACTAAATAAAAAAAAACAAAGGTTTGCGCTTTTGTGTAACATTCCTCAAAGAGTATAAACTAAAGAAGCCTTTTGAAGTCATACACGCTTGGCCTTTATTCCAGAGAAATACTATTCCATGCCTCCATCTCAAAAGATCGTATATATAATTGTATTTCAACTCATTAACAACTCACCAAGAGTACTCACCAAGATCTTGTATCAAATTAAATTTGGCAGGGGTAGTTCAAATTTTGCCGCAACTTAAAACTAAACTGTTAGAAAATGGATTATTTCAGATATATGATAAATGTACTACACTATAAAAAGCAATGAAATGTATAGTATATATAAATGTTACTATATTTTATATATATTTGATAAGATTAATACGGCCTCTTAAACTTTTAACACAAATAGAGAGACAAAAAATAAGAAATACAAATAAAAAAACTGATAAAAGTAGTCGGCGTGAAAGAAACACCGAAATAAGATTGTCTGGATAAAAGTTTTGTACAAAAAGTATACAGTACAATGGGAGATAAAAACGATTTTTCTTCATACTATTTGAACAAATGTTTACTTACATACAAGCAAAAAACAACAGTGTTTACAGATATAAAAATGTTACTGAGTGCTTTATGTGCAGAAGATTGTTTTGATATAAATATATTACTATTTGATCTAATGTAGGTATTCTAAACTTTGAAGTAAAATTTTGAGACCATATCAAACAGTTATCTGAAACTATTCCAAATCCAGTTATTAAATATTTAAGACTCATCATAATGGATTGTTTTAATATTTAACCTTTTATGTCAAAACACTTCGAAATCTAAAAGATTAACTAAATACATATTTTTTTTATTTTATTTTACACATGGCAATAAATAAACATAATTAGCGAAAAAAAACCAACAGGCAATTTAATTTGGATACACAATTTTAATGTATCTGGGTGTGTTGCCCTTCATTTGTCGTGTCCCCACTAAACTAGGCTTTTGCATGTCTCACTGAGGACATAAAGCATGAAAAAATTAATCGATACTTCTTTCCGATTTTTGATGACATAAAACCCCGTTACACATTCTCATCAACCTTACAAACAGTGACACTCAATTACACATGTATACATCCTGCGAATCAAACTCCTCACACTTCGTCACTCCAGACAGACCAAAACGTTAATATCACAATATACTGCACATAATAATAAAAAAATAACAAAAAATACCACACTCTAGAGCTCCCACAAACCTTTGCTGCAAGTCATTCCTCTTGCAGGCCCAAGTATTCAAACTCCTGTCGCAAATATGTAATGGTTAAATAATTTGCATATTTAATAAATGTCTTGCATATTTTGTAAGTTTTCTTGCAGAAATCTGAGATGGTTTGGGGATGTACAAGGACTCAAAAAGAAAGATTTAAACAAATATATAAGGCAAATGTGAGTAAAAGATATAGTAGAGAACGATGAAAAAAAGTATAGCTGGATCAAGTAAATGTTATTTTGAAAGAAGAAAATGTAGAAAGTCCGAGAAATCGTAGAAGCTAAATGAGAAGATGTTTGGATTTCAAAAAAGGGAAGGATATGTATCGATATAGATAATATTGTGCACTTTCTTTTCTACCTGCCCAACAGGGAAATAGTGTGTGTGTACCTTATATCTCGAGATAGGTTTTAATTTATTTCCGAGGATGTTTTACTTTCAATTCTAGTTGTATCTGATCTGAAATGTATGGTATACTTGGTTTCATCGAACGTTTCATAGCTGATACCTTAAGACTTTCGAAAAGTTTATTTTATTATAAAACATCGCTAGTTAGCCGTGATTTATTTACTGCAATCTGATAAACTTTTGCTTATAAAATATGTATAAACTTCAAGGAATGGTGTGTAGCTATGATGGAATAATTATTTCATGTATCAATGAGTGTCCGTTAAATTTCTTCAGTGGAGTATGGTAAACCTTAATCAAGCACATAATGTTAATGGCTGATGGACTGTTGGAAATTACGATAAACTAATCGCAAAAAAACTCAAAGTGCTGTGACGGTCTGGATTCAAAGCGCTTTATCAAATATTCCACTTTCTATCATGATCATACATTTCGAATTTCAAACACTCCTAAAAATGTTCTCTTCGCTAGCTTCTTGTGTTGGCATCCTAATGATATCGTTCTTATTGTTAACGGTTTGCGGATTTGGAACGAATTAATGAAGAAATATTTACAAAATGGATATACTATATAAAGTTCAAATTGAGTGAAAAACGTGTGAGAGGAAGACCGAGAAAAGTATGGCTAGATCAACCGAGTGATTTTCTAAAAGAAAGAAACGTAGAAAGTCAGAGAAATCGAAAAAAATATTGACACGGTGTATAGGTATGGGAGACGTGAAGGATATGTATGATACTATCAAGATAATGTAGAAACTCTGGTACGTTATCCTCTCTGCCTACCCTAATATGTAAATGGCGTGATGGTATGTATATACACAATAATCTATACCATCACGCCTTGTCCTTTTTAAGAGGTCCGCACAAAAATATTGTGCCTCGTCACCCACATCCATAAATGTCATTGTACGAGTACATGCTTTTCTATTTAACAAACTTCTTACCTAAACTGAAATATTTCTAACATAACATCGACTATATTCCGTTCCTTCTTAGATCTTCCTCACTCACCGTTTGTTCACAGACATATTTTCTTGTTTCTTTAGATAGTATTCTTTTTAATCAATATCGACTTTGGCGTAGTTGTTACAAAAATTGACTTCAAATCCGGGAGTTTCAAATTATTGAGTCAAACCCATAATCTTCGAGTTTCTGATGGGTGAATTGAACCTAAAAGTAATGGTACTAGTTTAGTTATATTAAAGCCTTATAACATATTTCTGGTTATTTGCCCCCCGTCAAATTGTAATTTTAACAACTGAAGAGTTATATAATTTTAAACAATATGTCCCCACCATGTGAGCATGTTTTGTCAATTATTTTTTTAAGCATCCTTCTCAAACAAAAAGGTTTCCTTATGTGACATTCTATGTAAGGTACTTATTTTAACTACATTTATTCAGCTCTTATCAAAACTGATTGTTTGATTTTTTACTTACTCTAAAGTAATATATTAGAATAAATTATTCCAAAAAGCGATTTTTATGATTTTCCGAATATATTATATGTAAGTTTTACGCCTTTCCTAGGCCCCCCGTATATCCGTCCAATGATAACTGAGCATGCAGTAACCGGAGGTTCTATAAGCGTGTTATGTCCGTATTATGGATACCCAATAAGGTAAATATGCCCTATTTTAATTTTACTACTCTTTTATATCCTTTCTTGGTTGGGTTTAGGGATATAACTGTGCAAAATAGACTGTAATAAATTAAATGTTCTTTTTATATATAAAGCATAACTAACAGAGGTTCTTTTTTTCAATTGAATTATAGTTAAGGCATCAACACTGTGGAGAGTTAAATACATTATAATTTGTTTAATCAAACACAATTGATTCCACTAAATATAACGGCATAGCCCTACTGGTTTCAAGGTTTTCACCTCATCATCAAGGGAGCACAAACAAGGCTGAATTATGTTCAAACTGGTATCGACATACACGGTTCTAACGTGAAGATTCAGGTTGAGAATTTTAGGTGGAGGGAGGCAAAAGGCAACTACAGCCAGCAGCGATGAGATCTTGGGAATGTATGTATTGGCCAGCTGTTCATCCCAATACGGACTTGGATGTTTTTAGGGCTTCTAATTTGTCCAATTTATTTCCGTTACTATTGATATGCAAGAATTTGACATCATCAATAGAAAATGTGTGATTTTCTCGGTGACAATGATTAGTCATTTCAAAATAAATTAGCAGATTCGTTAAGGCGGATTTGCGTTCCCGAGGTCTTTTTTCAAAATATCTTTGCATTTTTGTCATAACAGTTATACCGGTTTATAAAGTGGAATAAACTGTGTTTGAGTAAACAAATTACAATAAATTATTTCAGTTCATCTGCTGTTGTACGCCAAAAAGTTGTAACTACATATACGAGTATAACAAAATTTTATTGTTCTTTTTTGTCGGATTCAGTTTCAAATTCCTTGTCACTATGTAAATCAGCAAACTTAAATTAGAGTTAAGAGTTGTAAACTTAGATATTTATTCATAGTTAAGACGTTAACACAGTGTGGGTTTAAAGATATTTTAAGTGGCTTAATGATGACATAAAAACTTAGAACAGGTAGGTCTATACCGTTATCTTAATTGAAAAAAAAACTGCGTTGTTGGTAAATCAATTAAAAAAATAATGATAAATTTTATATGTGCTCTATATAATAATCTTACTTAACCTTAAAAGTCTCAATGACTTTAGACTTCTAAAAACACGCCAAAATAACATATACTGTAAAAAATCACTTTTTTTAACAAATGCCAAAAAGTTTTTAAGTATCCGCACTTTTCATCGTATATGAGTTTCATTTTTTAAGAATAGAATCTTTTAAATAGATTGTAAAGGAAACTCTGATTGTAGGAGTCAATCTAATAGAAATAAAATACATTATTATTCCAATTCTTGAAATGCGTGCCAATCTGTACGATCAATATGTTTTTGTGCGATGAAGAATTTGTTTAAACTAAGGGGATATTTTTTTGTAATTTCTTAAAATAATATTTCGCCGTCTTTTTAAAGATAAGAGTTTTCATGCCTTTTTGAGAGTCATTTAGTGATTCAATTATATCAAACGATTTAGCGCGAAGTTTATGAACAAAAATAAAGAATTTCAAATGTTAAGGACCAGATGTTTGATCATTTTTTTATATGTAGTGACTGCTTTCTCTCTCTTTTAGTTATGGTATTTTACTTAATCAGTATTGTCAAAAAAGATGCCCCTTTTAATTAAAAAAAATGTTTGCTATTCAAATATTCAAATATTTTTTTTAAATCAGATTTGTACGATTTTATGATAAAAAAATGTTTTTAATTATTTTGCAGTTATGTCAAATGGGAGTCTAATAGACACGATGTTTCATCAGACCCAAGGTATGTTCAAGAGGGTGGGTTTCTCAAAATCATCGACCTCGATTCTGCGAGAGATTCTGGAACTTTGGTTTGTTCTGTGGGAAGTCCGAGTGGGGAACTAGCGAGAAGAGAACTACAGCTTATTATAAACAGTCCACCGGTTTTATCACCGCTGTCATTTCCGCCGACCCTTAAATCTGGTGAAAGAGCTCAGATATCTTGCACCGTCATATCCGGAGATATGCCAGTCTATTTTACTTGGCTCAAGGATGGAGGACCTATAAGTGCTTCAATGCAGGTAATTAATGTATTTTCTTAACCTAGAGGTATACAAATAATGTCGATCTTCTTTTATTTTATTTACTTATTTTTTTTATGAAAAAATATATGACACCTAAACGATCCTTATAAATCATTGTATCATTACTAAATAAAATGTTAAATGTCAGATTTATAAAATCAGCGCATATCGCGCACGGAAATATAAATGTAGATGTATTTGAATTTAAAAAATCCATACAAAGCTAATTAAATTACAACAAAATACGATAAAGTTAAAGCGGAACTACCTTTTCCCCAGTCAAGACGTAAGATTCAGGAAATGGTGGAGAAGTGCCCTCCTGAACTCAAAACATCTAAATTTAATTATCCACTATTTATGCTCTGTTGTTGAAAGTGATGAGGTTAACCTTGTCAGATAGAAGAAAGATCTTTGATCTTACAATAAATACTGTTTAAGATTGTCAGCGCATATTTCAATGGTCAGGAACTAACTCAGCTTGTCATGCTACTACGCGTTCCTTATAGACCCACTCGACGTTTTTTTTTAACCGTTAGAGTGCTGAGAGTCCATATATAGACGTTTTATAGTATTGAAAAAATGTCCAGCAGTAAAATGGAAGTGATAACAAATTATTATTTATTTAACTCTTGCGTAATAAAACTGCACAGATTGAGTTACCAATATGGCCATTGTATGGATTTTCATCTGACTTTGACTACTAGTTGTTCTTGCTGGGATAAATTGATTGAATAGTATAACAACGAATAATATATTTGAGACAAAAAAAAATAATGAAAATATTTTATTGCAGATCGATGAGAGAAATTCAGAATTTTTTAGTTTACTCATTATAAAAAGTTTGTCCGCTGTTCATAGTGGCACTTATACGTGTATCTCAACGAATTCAGCTGGAAAAGTGAATATCTCTGGAGAACTAATAGTTAAAGGTGAGAAACATTTCACTAAAACCATATTTCACTCAGTCTTTGAGACAACAATTATTTTAATAAGAAAATCATCTTCAAAATGTTTAGAAATTATGGTGGTTTTTTATCGCAGTGATTTAAAATGCTAGTTTTTCTGTCAAAAAAAAAATGGAATAATTATTTAAAAATAACAAATCATTTTTTCATATGTTGATTTTATTGAAATTGGTGTACTAAGAGCACTTTTAATATAGTTTACTATTCACGCATCTCAAATATTTTCAGAAAATATAAATAAAATGTATTAAGCTATCTAAACAAATTATTTTAGATAATGCGGAACGAATGATTGAGGAAAGACTAATAAAACAAATAAGCTGCATGAAGGAGAACGGTGGTGTGATCGAGTAAGACTAAGACAAGTGCAGTTGGATAAATGAATGAGTCGAATAAGAAGATATATAGATGATGAAAAATGCATGCAAAAAACTAGGTGCTATGATCTTACTCCAAAGCTCATTAGGGAAATGGTGGAATGGTATATACTCGTATGTATTTGTATTAAATCGTTTGTTCTTCTTTTAAAAATATGTTATGAAAGAATATGAATGTTTTAAATTTGAATTAAGAGTATTTTGTCTGTCGATGTTCCCAAATTAATGAATTGTTTCCTTTTCAGTTCCTCCATATTGGAATAATGAACCACAAGATACTTCTGTGTTACTAGGAAGTGCATTATCTCTCCATTGTGATGCAAAGGGATATCCTGAACCAAAGAAAATATGGTACAAACAACGGAGTAAGATTTTTAAGTCATATTTACTCTTCCAAAATTTATTTTATTCAAGACATAACTAGCTTTAATTCTTATTTGCCCATAAATAAGTTTGATAATTTTAATTGTTTGTTCTTTCTGTCATTAAATATTTATTTGAAGGTCTGAATACAAAATTTAAATCAGTAAATTTTAAATCAAAATAATAATTTGGATCCTTTTTATAAGTTTATTCTTCACGCCTTTCAATTCCTCGTGGATTCAATATTTTTTTTGCTTTTATTTAGTTTACATATACAGGTTAAACACGATTACATAGATAGCTTAAAAATAAATATAACAGTAATTTTCTGAAATGTTGAAAATGTCAATATCCGAGATCTCATTAAAAAAGGACAGCCCGCGAAACAAAATAAGATCACTTCGTAAGTTAGTTCTACCTACTGCCAGTCTAAACAAGTTATTTCTGGATCTCAAATAGTTGTCAGAAACGTAAATCCATATGTTTTCCAACACATTTTAATGGCATGTTGCTTCTGTCAGCAATCTAAAGATGGGATAAGAGACCCTTACGTTCCAAATGATACTTACGTTCCAGACGCACTTTTTTACTTTCTCCACAATTTAAAAACGAATCCATTGCTTCATCAAATTTAACGATTATATTTTGTACAAGCGATATGTCTCCGATACCCAATTACATTTTAAATATTACACTCAATAATGGTTTAACGTTGTTTGAGAGAAAATTCATTATTTGAAATCTCTTTTCATGTATCTCTCCATGGTTTAGTACTTGGAAGACTAGTTTGAAGCTTTTGTGTGATTTCGGACCACAATGTTTGTTGCACACCCGTATGAAAGAACTGAGAGTACACACTGATTTTTTTTTTTTGTTTAAGGCTATAGAAATGTTGCTTAATGTATGTATATTTCATGTAGCCAAAGAAACTTTAAGCAGATTCAGTTTTTCTACTAATCTCTTTGATATTGTAGTTTTCGAACGAAATAAACTATTTTAAGTAGATACCGTAATCCGCCAATTTACGCGAATCCACTTTAACGCCATTTATTATGTTTGAAATTTTAAATGCATAATAGTGACTATTAATTATTGATTTTGTAACATCATGAATATTTTCATACTCAATGAAAGCATAAGAACGGACACAGTAACAATGGAAAATAAATCCAGCAAAAGTGATTTTGAATAAGTGGAACACATTGTAATACGTGTATTTATTTTTCATTTGTTTTAATTATATAGCTCTTATTAACATATGATTTATTAAAAAAATCTAGCCACTTATGCTCGTATAGACTTAGTAAAAAATAACTTGAACTTTTTCAGAAAATATTTGTAAATATAAAATATATCCACTTTTGTTTTTTACGTATTATTAAATAGTTCTATTTACGCAGTTTTAACTCAAACCTGACTAAACTGAACAGCCGTTTAGTACTAACTTTGGTGTGTGAGAGTGAAACGTAGATGTGGAAACGTATTAAAAGGAGCTGAGTAAATTCTTCAGAAATGGGTGCACTTATACGAATACATAAGTTTACAATGTGTAACAGATTACGGAAAATTGAAGGCTTAAGGATGAATAGGAACTTAAAGGTGATGTGTTAAGAAAGATGAAGAAGATTGCTCTGAAATGATCTGGGTATGTGGAGCAATACAAGAAGATCAAGGAAAGTATGGCTGGATCAAGTGAATGACATTTCGAAAGGATGAAAAGTAATATAATTCATAGGAGCTGTATGGATGTGGAAGATATGAGTCAAGATACGTAATACTGGTACACTGTCTTCTCTGTCTACCCTAACAGGGAAATAGCGTAATACTGGTACACTGTCTTCTCTGTCTACCCTAACAGGGAAATAGCGTAATACTGGTACACTGTCTTCTCTGTCTACCCTAACAGGGAAATAGCGTAATACTGGTACACTGTCTTCTCTGTCTACCCTAACAGGGAAATAGCGTAATACTGGTACACTGTCTTCTCTGTCTACCCTAACAGGGAAATAGCGTAATAATTACGAGCGTAAAGGAAGGAATTACTCATTATTTTTTGTATCACGTTTATTCTATTATTAATGAAGAACAGTATTGTAAAATGTTGTCATACTTATTTCATGATTACATTCCTTTGGGTTGTATTTCTTTTCATGTTCATTTTCTGAAGATTTTATTTATCTAAGATTAACTTTAAATTATTATCGGATTAATTAGTTATGGATGCTCTTAAAGCAAATATACAAAAAAGTATCTCCTATACTCTATTTGTTGTTATATTTTTTTAGGTAAAGACGGAAAGGATTTCGATCAGCTATCAAATGTAAATATGATAAGCCGAACATTCATGAATGGGACGATGGTCATAGATTCGATGACCAGAAGAGACGAAGGAGTGTACAGGTGTGCCGCTGAGAACGGCGTTGGTGCTATTTTATATAAGAATATATATGTTAATGTTAATGGTACGTAGTATATATTTATTTATTTAAATGTTTACATGTTTAACACAACGCTCTACATCAGCAGTCTTCTGAGACCGATAGCTTGTTCTGAGATAACTGACTTACACCCGCGAAATTCACATATAAAAAAAAATCAAACAAAACTAACTTCACCCGCCAATGAGATTCGACAACCCTCAACTTGAAACACCCAAACTCAAAGCAATATTTACATTTTATCCAAACTGTTGAAATATTTGGAAAATATCAATATATTTGTCCCTGAACTTTGTTAATTTTTAAATATAACTCTTTTTTATGGATAATAGAAGGTTTTAAAACACGAAATGTTATAAGTATAAAAAGTAAAAAAAAATTATTGAAAAGTGTTGCGATCTATTCTCTCTGACTATTACGCAAAGGCCACCGTGTAATGATATGCATATTCATTAATTTGTGTGGTACACATCCAAATTTATGGTGCGGACATGTTGAAAAGCATAGACAATATTGTCTTCAGCTCCAATAACCGAGCCTACAAATTTCAGTGAAGTATACAAGCAAATACTACAGCACGTGAACATATATGGGAACGACATTCGCACATGTCTAACGCATGCGAGTATTACTACTAAACTCTTCTACCAAACTGGGACCTTTTTCTCATTTTTTTGGATACCATCGGGAACTTTGAACCTGAAACCCCGAGCGGAAGACTAATGTATTTTCAACTAGGCTACAAAGACCGTCGATAAATATATAATGTATTATTACTACTCTGAATGAAACTGGCTTTGTTTCTTTTGAAAAAAAGTATGAAAGTGTTGATTATCTCTTACATAGCCTAATTCAAGGCTTAAAACCTAATATAATCTAACTATTTTAGGTACTCATTTAATTTGCAAGCCATTATTCCTCCATCTGAGATAAAAACCTTTTTGTCTACGTCACGACCATCCTGTTCTCTCTTTTGTCTATTCCTGTTCCTTCTTTTGTTTTGTGTCAGTAAAGATAACACTTTTCGAGTTCCCTATTCAAGGTTAAAAATAAAAATAATTATTTTTCTGGGTCCAACGAATTTGAGTTGAAGTCAAGAGCCTCACCAACTAAGTTACAGATGTCGTCATATATTTAGGTGATAGCACGGAACACCTCAACTTCCAAGGTTTATGGTTTGACGCCTGCCTAGAATTTATGCTTTGATTCTTAATAATTTACAACTAAATATTTTTTTCTGAAGAAATCCGTGATTCAAATAATTTGAAGGATTAAATAAGCACACACTAAAATAATAAAAAAAATTGTAGATATTTGGACTCTACTTTTAACTTTTTTTAAACGCATAAATTATACTATTCGTACTTTTAGACATATGATGCAGGTTCGAATATCTATATGTGGTTCCAATATATTTTGGTTTAGATTTCATTTTGAAAGTTAAACTTTAATATAATTTTTAAATACAGATTTTAACATTTGTTTAAGTACATAGACCGTTTTACATAATTTTAAATAATTTTTCGCTATAGATTTTTTTTAATAAATTTTACAAACATTTTTTTTTTGCATGTTTGTAAAATTTCAACTGGTTAAAAGTCATCACGACTTCAATAAAAATGTATTTTTCATTCCAATAAATATTTGATTAAGTTTTTTTAGTTTACAACGAGATCCTTATATTAACTATAAAAAATCAAAGTTTTCAACTCAGGAACCTCAAGACTGAAGAAAACATAAATGAAGTATATATTAGTTGTGCTTCCATTTATTTTATTCATTTGAATATTATAATATTCTTGTTTTTTTATTTATTTTCAGAGCCAGCTCGATTTGAAACAGCTTCACAAAATGTAACTGTTAAGAGGAAAGAGCCAGTTACTCTTATCTGTGATATTTTAGGTGATAATCCTATAAGGAACACGTGGACACTAAACACTGTTGATATTACAACCACATATAGGTAAGTTATAAAGATCACAATGTTTTTAAATAACTAGACATACAAAGATGATATAAATCTAGTAAATAAATTAAAGGATTTAGAGGTATCTTTTGACGTAGGACTCACTTTTGTTAGCTGTTATTGAGTTGTTAATTACAAATAATTGGAATATCACGAGACTTTGTAAGAACCAATAAACTGCATTTTTTTAAATTTAAATGTGCCTTGAAAATCTTGCTAAACTAAAATTAAAAAATACGTTAAAAATATCATTTTTTCCTGAGATATTTATAATATACGTCGTCATCATTGCTGAGACTTGTAATCGAGAATTCTCATCGCCATCCCAAAGTCAATTTAGTTGATAAGCGGATCAGTGCCGTGGAATTTTGAATGTCTCTTTTTTTCACTTACTTATGTAAATAAGCCGTTACGCATCAGCAAACTCACAGCCCACACGGTTGTACTAGATCCGATGGCACACCAAAGTGAGACTATCGGAGCATACTGGCATGCCTTTTTTTTTTTTTAAATATTTATGACCAAAAAATGAGTACCCTTACACCCCAGAATACTAGGTGGAAAAGATGGCTGTCATTCATGAGGGGTTCAGCGCGGTGTTCGAACAGGCGACCTTCCACTCGGAAGTCCAATGCTTTACTGAACTTTTGATATACACGTAACAATCGATGGAATATGTATTAAACGAGAGTAGGTGAAATTTATTTACAGAATAAAAGACATTTAGATAAAAGTGTATATGGATCAAATCAATATCAAGTAGACAAAATCACTGGGCGAAGGCGGGCTTCAATAAAATTGATAGGCTGAGACAGTCCAAGACAGGCTCTCTTGTAGAAGTAACTTGATAGCGCTCCGACCACGACAAAATATAAAAGGGAGTGAAAATTGACAATGAAAACGTCCATATTTAAAGAAAGAATGGGTCAACAAATTGAACCTATCATTACGCCATATTTTTGGAAAAAATATCTCTCTTATTTTAATTTAAATCATTTGTCATCGTTTATTATTATTATATGTTGCCAAACTAAAATATTCAATAAAAATTTGGACAAAAATTACTTGTTTTTTTTAATAAAAAAATAAAACAGTACAAAATGTTTGTTACAAGTTTATAAAACCATGTCACAACTGAAGAGCGCCTTCACATAGGACAGGACCGGAAGAAATTTCAGGATCTGATTAGCAAGATTGTCTTCGATGCCTGAATCAGACATTGCACAAGAGGAAAAGAAGGCAAAACTTGAATATCATTAATAGATAATAAATAACACAATATTTGAAAGCCATTACGAACAAAGCTATATCTGGCGTTCAGACAAACCTTTGTGTTATTTAGACCTAGAAATCAGGTTTGAAGATGGGAAGAAATAGGTAATCTTATAGAATCAAATGTATAATGCGTTTTAAAAATATTTTTTTACGTTTTATCATACGATAAACTTGTAGAATTAAAAGGACAAATAAATATCTCAGAGCCTTCAGAAAATTGAGTGAAAGGAAACGACTGACAAAGTAAAGTCTCTCTATATAAACGAATATATGGACTCGGACCTAGTCTACAAAGGGACACTCTGCGGATACTCCTTACCCCTTTAAGGCTTGAATGCAACAATGGTAATCTCATTTGAATAGACTTAGAACCATAACTTCTAAAGTAGGATCATTTCAGATTAGGAAATAAGGTAATGCTTCACACAGGGGTTATTATGTAAACGGGATAATTTTGTGATCCGCAATAGTATAAGCTTGTTATATAGAGTGATTCGCATTTGGTGCGGCATACTGAAAGATATAACAGAAACTCTTTTCATTTAAAGAAAAAAATGTTGTACGAAGAGAAAACCATTGAAATCACGAGAAAAAATAATAGATTAACCGGTAGGGTGCGATCCGAAAACTTCCTTATAACATGAAACCTTAAAGTTGATTAACGTAATGCTTATTTAACTTCTTATTTTAGCCAGAAAATGATTATAAACTCAATATTCCATCAGTGAAGCCTTTATTTTTTTGTCGGGTTGTTTAGTAAAGCACTTAATCCTAAAAAATATGTGTCCAAAGCAGATATGTCAATAAAAAATGTAAAAAATATGTTTTTAAAGCACTTATGACATTAAAAAACTAAACATCTTAAAAAATTCTTAATTTTTTTCAGAATAAAAATTCTTGAGGCCAAGAAAGACTCGGGACTTAGATCAGAGCTAGTCATTGTGAGAACTGACCGACAAGACTCAGGGTTATACCGATGTCAAGCCAGCAATGCATATGGAAGGAGCGAACATTTTATTTATCTCTCAGTTTTAGGTTTGTTTCATGAAAATATAAAAAATCTTCCATTTATGGTGGTTTTAAACTTAGTATTTTTATGAAGTGTTGAACTAACATTGAGAAACACAGTGTTAAAAAAAATAAAGGATTTGGGGATTGCTTTTTGGGCTGTTTCTGAGAACGTTGATATCCAGAATAGAAACCTCAATCTGTAACGAATATTTCAGCTCTTTGGAATTATCACCTACAGGAAAGATGACCACTTAAAAAGACTGATTGCCGGTAGCGTACAAAGCACGAGTAGATAAGATAGGGGGCAGTCCCTTCCTCGATCAGTCAACCAAGTGGCGAGTACCACTAGCCTTTATGTAACTGGTGCTCTTCAACCAGCGGCCTTTAGAGACAGATTTTTAGAAATAACTGCTCAAGAAATTCATTTCGAGATGGTCACGATCCTCAGTGATGACGGTTGTGTCTCAGAAGAAATATCGTCATGATAATGGTTTTAGCATCTTCAAAGTCATAAAACCATATTTTATCGCAGTCCACCTACAGAAATTGTCTTATTTAGTTACTTTGGGGCCGGTCCTAGAAAAAAGACTAGTTTGTGTTTGTCAAAGACTCGTTTGACTTGTATCCTTAAATAAAGGCACGATTATCTCTAAAACGTTAAATATTTCACCTCCCGTTAATAATGTCTTCATTTTAGTTACGTTTATATTTAGATTAATTGCAACGCATTATGGGTTTACTTGGTGATTCTGTCTATGAGTTTTATCTGTAAATACGTTTATAAAGAGTAAAAAGAAAGAAAAAAAAAGAATTAAATAATAAAACAGACCCTCCTTTTTTCTTTTTCGATTGGTTGTTGATCGACTTAACCTTGTTACGAAACTGCTTGAAACATTCAACTCTATTCACCCTAGAGAATATATGTTGACTGTGCATTTAGCGAAGAATCTTATATAAATATTTTTCTAGTGACATGTTTGAAGATTAAAATAATAATCTTTCTGCACAAAATTGACCGTCTGTTCTTAATGTTCATTTCTTGTAAAATGAAAAGTTTTGTGATATCGATCCATGGAATATACAATGCAAACTGTATAATTATAATACAAACTGTCTAATAAATATTCACTTAATTTTTTAAACATTTTTCCTAACAGAAAAACCAGATCCACCGAGACAAGTTGAGCTAATCCAAGTGGATAGTCGTTCCGTGAAGTTGCGCTGGAGAAAACCTTTCAGTGGCAACAGCCCCATCCAGGGCTACCAACTGCAATATGAAGTACTGGCTCCTGACACCAGGGAAACTTGGACCACTGCTCATATCATCAACATCACAGTTTCCAACACAACAGCTCACGAGAAGACCAGGTATTATTAATCTACATTTCATTTAGATAAGCTAAATGTTTAATGAAAAAATTTGTTGCCTTAATGCACTTAAAATATCTTTATCTACATCCCTTAAATAAAACTGAGATAGAGAGATAAGCCACTAATTTCGCACTTTAACTTAACATGCAGAAGATGAAACAAATGGTAACTATAAATTCTTAATTATGTTCATAAATATTCATTGTGGGGCTATGTTTTTATTGCAGTTCTAATGACGAGGTATTCGAGCAGGGAGTAGTGACAGGACTCCTTCCAGATACCATGTACTCCATGAGGATGCTGGCAGCCAATCAAATTGATAGTAGCGTATACAGCGAAGTAGTCATGGTGAAAACTCACGAAGAAGGTTAGAAACTTGTTCACCTCATTTCAATCAATATTATTAATCACAAAACCACTAATGTTGTAATCTTTTAGTGTTTTTGTTTCTTGTTTCTATGCTAATGTCAAAGTAGTCATTTTTTTTTTTTGCTTCCAGCACCTTCAGAAGCTCCTCAAAATGTCAAAGTACAGGCTGGAGAAACTGGAGAACTGATTGTAGCATGGCAGGTAAGAAAATCTTTTGAAGTAATACAAAACTGAAATCGAACGAATTAAATATAATTATTAATAACACCCATCACATCATATAACCATGAATTTATTAAAGAACTTAAGCCTCCATTATATTATCGTTGAGCTCTACGTCCCCTGGAAGCCCATGAGAATATTGTTCTTGTCTTTACCATGACCGAATAACCTGTGTTGCTCCCAAGAACTTAGATCCCATGTGCTCTTTTTGTATTTCATAGAACACTTTCTGGAATTCTCTAGGTACACTTCTACAACAAAAAAAATATATTTCTTTAACTATGTGTTCATCTTACGTACATATCAGCCTAGTTAAAAATCTTATAATTATGAAGTTGGAGGATTAAAAACTCGAGTTCTTATTATTGCATTAGTTCAGTCATCAGTCTCCTGAACCCTGATAACGTTGAACCAAATATGTCTTCTTCTGAGTTAGCTAGTATAGTGTCCAATTACTGGACGTCAACGTCCGTGGTCTAGTTAGTAAAACACAAGTCTTCCATCCAGGGCTACGTACTCGATTTCCGATAGTGCCCACAAAAAGAAAGAGTTTATCTACTAACAATAATCTCAAGCACTAGACGTGTACGATTATTGCTGTTATATATAGAGCTACATGCGGCAGTATTTCCAATACGTACCAAGACGAACTGTGAAAAACTTATCTTCTACAGTGATTCATTGCCCAAACGCTCAATTACTGGATCAAAAGAAAATATTATCTCCTTGACTCACTCACTCAACATATACGCATCATAAATTTTAGTAAAACGAGGGACGCCATACTTATGAATAGTTAACTATGAGTTAATTTTAAATTGATTTAATATTTAAATATTTTTAAAAGTAATAATGAACATTCGTGTGTCATGATCGTCATAACTCAATAAGTTTTCGTCATCATCTATATATATTGTCTTATTTTTAGCCTCCGAGACCAGGAACATGGCATGGACCGCTATCTGGTTATACAGTTCACTGGACTGAAGTGGAAAATGGAATATCTGGAGGTTCTGGAGCTTCTGTATCACACAAGTCCCGCACCAACTCCCATTTCATCCAGGGTTCTATGTCTAACAAATTTTCTATCACTGGACTTGGACAGTTCACCAAGTATCGAGTGTCAATCACCGCCAATAATAGAGCTGGAAATGGGCCGCCAAGCGTGCCAGTTTTGGCTTCAACTAAAGAAGGAGGTGAGGGTTTCATTAAAACTTTCATAATTTATTTTTTATTTTCATACGACCACTTACAAAGTGAAAACAAGAAGGTAATATTGCAGTAACATGTGCTCGCAACGTAGTCAGTTGTTGATGATTCCGTAGCCTAGCTAGTAAGAGTCTTGAATTCCACCCGGGGGCGTCGGATTCAATTCCCAATAACATCAGAAAAAAAAGTCTCATTATGGTAAACGAGTTCGTCTGCTAACAATACTCAAGCACTAAGTGTATACGAATGTTGTTGCCTCCTTCACAAACAATAGTATTTCCAAAACGTCCGATAGAGAATTGCGGTATGAAGCTGCTTCTTTAAAGTGACGGATCTCTTCTGCAACAATGATTTCAATCTTGAAATGAATATGCAAATTTTGTATTAGTATGTATATTCTCTCGACTTATTAACGACGTCAAATAATAAACACTTTACTCAAGCCACCACAAAGATACTATGCTAGAAGTTTTTGAAATATGGTGGGAATACTGAGAGTTTTACGGATTGACTAAATCCGTGACGACATCTTAAAAGGAATCAATGATGAAAAAGAAATATTATTCACCATCAAAAATAAGAACATTTGAATACTTAGGATACATAATGCGCGGGAAAGAATTTGAGATTCTGCAACTGATATTGCAGGGGAAAATTCAAGGTATAAGAAGCTTGGAAAGAAAATGCATTTCTTTGTCGAAAAACTTATGAGAATGGTATGATTTTGATAGTTTTTGTAGTTCAAAGATAATTTTGATAGTTTAAAGCTGATGTATCAAGGATCAAGACAGTCATCATGAACGCCAACCTCCGACAAGGAGAGTAATATTGAAGAAGAAGGAGACATTTAATCCATTTACCAATGTTCATAGACAGAATAAACAAAATAATTATATTCTGTAATAAGACATGTCACTTTACGAACAAAATTATTTCTAAGTTTTATCACGTTTTTCACACTAGGAATTCAAATAAAGGAGATTCTTTAAAAAATATTTTCTCCAGCTTCCCCCTTGAATTTACATAGTGTACATTCTGAAAAGATATCAACAACGCTCTACTCCTTATATATTTAAACGTACCATCACCTTACTCTTAAGATACATACTTTTTTATCTAGAAACACATCCTTCGGTTCTTCTATTTCTATACCTTCTAATCCAAATCCTGTGATTTCTCTGATCATTAACTTATTCTTATTTCAAAATATCATTCACCTGATCCAACGTTGCTTTATATTATTCTACTATGCCTTCCAGTCACATTAGCACTATGTATGGTATAACACATATCCTTCGGCTCTTTTATTTCCATACCTTCTAATCCAAATCCTATGATTTCTCTGACCATGTACGTGTTCTTATTTCAAAATATCATTCACCTGATCCAACTATGCTTTCCATTCTTCTACTATGCCTTCCAGTCACATTAGCACTATGTGACTGTGACTATGTATAAGTATTTCTTCTATAATCTATTCTACGTACTCAAACCATCTCATAGTGATCTTATAAAATAATTCAGCCTTACGTTCACGTTCATGTCTGATCCCTTCATTCCGTTATCTGTCGTACATTGTCCCCCCATGTATTCCTCTCAGTGCATGCATTTCTACGTTTGTAGTTTTTTCATGTCCACGTTTCACATATATACCTACATATCAAATAACACGAATACGAGTATCACATAACAAAACAAAGATAGAAGACGTAATAAAGGTGTGCAAGAAGATGGGCAAGACACATACCCAGATTGTCAGATTCGCGATGGACATTCAAAATAATCCAATTTTACCCAAGAGGCATACACAGGTCTAAAAAGACTTATGGTACGCTGGATGGCACCAATGAGTACAAAACTGAATTATTCGGAGTTGACTTTGGGAGGCCTTCATTCAGCAGTGGATTTTTAATATAGCCAAATTGGCAACCCATTCCCACGTATTCGTATCACAAATGCAAAAACACTGAAGAGAACTAGAATAAACTTGACTTATTTCTTTATTTTTCAGTGCCATCGTCTCCCCCGCAAGCTGTTAGCTGCACGCCCCTGTCTTCACAGAGCTTAAGGATAGACTGGACGCCTCCACCATCCTACCACCATGGAGGGAATCTGCTCGGTTACAAGATCCTTTACAAGCCGCTAATTGACATATACAGTACGCATTATATTTAATTGATTTGTTTTCACTATTTTGTTGAATCCTTCTCTCGATTAGTAGGGAAACTACTTCTTCATTGCTAGCTAATCTTTGTGGTCCTTTGCTATGTGTGGAACTTAATGTACCATTTGTTTTCCATTATTTTTTATCCTGGGTTATCTTTAATGCACTTAATGCTCAACAAATAAAATATACACCATCTACTGAACGTTTATTTCCTTAATTATTTTTTCTTGTATCTGTCTTTAAATAAAATCGTGTTTTTTATTTAAAAGTTTGAAATATTTTTGACTGAAAGATTACCATAGCTTAGTTGATAAGCCACTTGACTTCCTAACTGGGGGTTTTAGGCTTATTGACCAGCGCCAATCTCTTTCAACCAAATACTTAATTTTTAAAGAGGCTTAAGTTGAAAATCAAACACTAATTTGGTTAAAAAAATGTTGCTTACGGGAATAGAACCCACCACCCCCGAATTAGTTAATAGGTGTCAATCCATTTAAGCTACTGAAGTTATACTGTAGAAATAAATTAATGTCCATTACCCGTGAGGCATATAATAAAATGCACAATCCAAGTGTGGGGTAAGGATATTTGTCGTTGGTGTCATCGGAGATGTCTATTTCGATAAGTTTGTGATACACATGTCCTATTACATGTTGAGCAACGAACTTCAGTACATACGGCTCGTTTTCGTCTTCTTCCTCTGTTGGATCTTTGATAACTTGCAGCAGTTCTACGCCACCAGGCTCGATCTATTACCTGTTGTACTGAGCATTTATATTTTGAGCGTGTCATATAATACATTCTTATATATTTTTCACTTAACAACATACTTTCTTCTACCCTCTGTTAGCTCACAATGAGTATATTTCTTGGCAGTTTGGAGGTATTGTTCTGCAAAATAAAAAAACTGATGACCGCGCGGGTCTCGCATGGACGAGAGTTGGCGGGAGCGCACGACGACCTCTCCATCGGAAGAATTTACTGTGACTGAATAAAATGGCTGACAAACACGCGAGATCAAACAAACTGACCGTTAGGATCCCCCCTACACGCCAGTTGCACCAACTTTGAAACAAAAAAATTTCCCCGGCCTCAGGAGCCCTTGTAAGCTTAGTTTCTGCATGACCCTCGTACAAACATTATCCCTTTAATTACGAACATTATTATTTGATTATATTAGAACAATAAAGTCAAATTTATACATGTCTATATTCTGCAATTTTTGTGCGCATTATATTAAATTGTACGCTGTGTTTAAATCGTGGAAACATAATGCTTTTGAAAAAAACATAGATGTAATAAACCAAGACAGATGAAATTTAGTTAATACCAGTTGGGAACAAATTAATTCTTTCACAACTTTGTTCGACTTTATAAAATATTATTGAAACCTAATATTTTATATTTTTTAGCTGAAGATATCACAGCATCAGCTGAAGTGAAACGGACAAGTAGCAGTGAGACATATTTACACGCTTTGCTCAAGTACACAAACTACTCCATACAGGTCCTGGCCTACACAGGGGCAGGGGACGGGATACACAGTCCAGCTGTATTCTGTACTACAGACCAAGACAGTAAGGTTTTATTTTTCCAGTTTTTGTTATAACATATGCTATTATGCCAATTCTATTTAAGGTTCACCTCCCTTTGTTACCTATTGGATATTGTTCCAATGTGTAAATACTCTTTGTCCATTGTTCGTCAGCAAATAGAGACTTCTTTCATTAAACTACTTGTTCAAACCTTTTTTGTCATGTAAGGTAGTACCCGGCGGTAAGTAATACACATCGGGCTTAAGAAAGAGACTGTCGGCCATAATCGGCTAACTTCGACTTTGTAGAACGTCGTCTGTCATACATACTTGTGTTCCGTCACGAGACTGTTAACGCATCGTGCGACAGAGACGACGCTCTACATAGCCGAAGCTAGCCGATTATGGCCGACAGTCTCTTTCTTAAGCCCGATGTGTATTACATACCGCCGGGTACTGTAACTTTGATCTATCTCTCATCTACAAATTTATCTTTTAATTTATCAAAACTCCGTGTTCTACAACCCTTTTTGCTATTGACCCATCATCCCGTCACCCAAAAAATATCATCAAAAATCTAGTTCAGCCTCTCATGGTTATTTTTGTTCAAACTTTATATTTAATGTTCAACAAAAATCATCATAAGCACATTATACATCCCACCAGGAAAACAAAGATCCAATAAACTCATCTTCCCAGGTCGGTCTTCAGGTCGGTAGTCGATATGCTCACGTCAGGTCGAAACTGCGCGTCTCTCCATCGTAACAACGGTGTATGGTGTATGATGTAGAGTGATATCCGATTTGTCGAGTTCTTTGCAGACAATAAACCAGAGGAACGCTCGATAACTATAAGGCAGCAACTTCAATACGTGACCTAACCACATCCAACACCTCACCTTTATTGTGATGAATGTAGGCGACTGTTATGTCCAAATACCAACCGTATAATTTGTCATGCAATCTAACACCCATCATCCTCGTAAGATATATTTTTTCTTGAGTAGTTTTTACTCTTGCGCATTGATAAAATAACAAGATTCAGAATCACATAGTAAAAAGATAGTATGCAGGCGCTATTCAACAACTACAATTCGACAAATTATTTGTTTTAAAACCTATATACATCATTTCATAGTCGTCGTCGTTGCTGGACCCCGTAGTTGAGGGTCCCCTTGTCTTCACAATTTCAATTAAGTTGGAAAGCGAAACTGTGCCGTGAAGTTTTTTTTATAAATAAATGAGCTTGTTGCACATCGCTGTACTGAATTCGATGGCATATCAAAGCGAGACGATCGGAGCACACCGACATGTATTTTTTCCCTCTTTTTTTAAAAGAATAGATGTGACTAAAGTCATTGGTATTCGTATACCCCCGAATACTAGGCAGAAAAAATGCCTGTGCAAATGACACACTCGAGGGGAGAAACATAGCGCGGGGATCAAACTGGCGATCTTTCGCACGGAAGTCCACTATTTTACCTCGCAGCCATGCACCTATTTTATAGTAAACCATTAAACAAATAACTGAGGCGTCCTTTTTGATTCTTTGTTATTAAAAGTCAGCTAAAACTTTTTAATGCATAATTTTTTTACGCCCTCTATTATCGTTTTTGTACCGTAGTTCCTGGAAGTCCAGCTGACTTGAAGGCAATCCTTGCGAATTCTGAAGCTATGCTAGTGAGCTGGCTACAACCTAAGAAGCCTAATGGAGTAATCGTATTCTATACACTCTACTATAGAGAAGCTGGAAGGTAACACTTTTTCAACTGTTTGTAGTAGTTATAATTGATAATATTTTTTTATATAAACATAGATGTTCTTTATTTTAACCACATAAATAAACAACTTGATCGAATTGTATCATCAATACTCATTCTCTTCTTTTAAAATTGTCATTAACCCAAATCATTTTTTTCAAACTTAGCAAACATAACTGTTTTATTAATAATTTTCTATACATTTCTTCATCTCTTTTGTAAGTTAAATATTTTTTTAAATATCCATATAATTTTGTCTGAAATATTTCTTGCCTATATTTACTTTTGAGTGTCTTGGGTTATGTCATTATAGATGTCCGAATAGTTGGTTTATCTTACTTAATGCTTAAGATAAAAGCTTTCTATAGCCTAAAACTATATTGATACATAAATGACTTAGCAAAATCAAAATCTTTAAACGCGTATAAATAACTTAGTTTTACTATTAGATTTTCACTGACGAAAAGTACATGATTTTTTCGAAGCTTTGCAATAATGAAATAAAAATAACTATAGTATGTATCATTGTAAAATAATGAAACATAATTATTCTTTATTGCTATTTCTTGAATCATCTCAGTAAAATAAGCAGCCAGTTAATTTGAAGGGAAAATTATATAGTCTCGACACAAAAAAACACACTGAAGCCAAGCATTATTCTACGAGTAATACGATGCAAAAGCAATTCAGTTAAATTCCTGTTTTTTACAACACCAGCTTCCCATCTTCACTTCAATGTCAGTGTTATAGATCTGTTAATGATGATCGTAATCTTTAATTTTGTTTCCACGCATTAATAAATGAAACGCAAATTATAAATATATTTTTCAGTGATGAAGCTCCTACAACCAAGCAAATCCCTATTTTTGAAGCCAACGTGAACAACGTACCCGGTCTGGGAGGCGCTATAGAAATCCGAGGTCTAAAAGAAAAGAAGAAATATGAATTCTGGCTCTCAGCCAGTACAGTGGCAGGGGAGGGAAGCGCCACTTCTCCAGTCACGGAGACTGTCACTTCCAAAGGTAGGTGAAATCTTTTGTTTAATAAGATTATACACGCTAATTAACAATATTTATCGAAAAAATAAAGACTTCAGCATCGAGTCCTCAAGTATTGAATGTGAAAGTGTTTTCTCACTATTGAAGAGTATGTGGAATGGTAATGTAGAGTTTGGAGATATAACCATCACGCCCTTTACCTGATGGAAAAGGCAGTGAGAACAGAGTATCAAACTTTTCAATCACGACATTATCTATCCCTTTCTCAATATTCATACATCTTCTCATAAAACCCTTTCCCTTTTTCGACTCCTAACTAAACTGAATTTCTCATGTGCGCATATTCGATTTGTTTTGTCAGTATTTTATTGTTTATTCTTTCTATATACCCAAACTTCCTCAAAACGCTATTCTATTTGTTTCTTGTTATACTTTTTTTCTCAGTTCACGTTCATCCCTTATTCCTTCATTCCACATTCTGTAAGTCATCGTCACATATTCTTTAAAGTTTACAGCTTAATAAATTAAATGCTGTAATTCGAGTATATTTGTTTAAATGCATCATTGACTTTGTTTCTCACCACAATACACCAATGTACACATGGAAATTACCTTATAATACATAGGATAAATCAACAATTGTTTTATATTTCAAAACACTTTCTTTGCATAAAGTACAACCTGTAAGATTGTACATCATCCAAACTCTTCTGACCAACAAGAAAGTTAATAAATAAACATTTAGTGAGAAAGAGACGGGGTACATTTTAAAGAAAAGGCAACAAAGGGGAATGAATCTTTTACTCTGGGCTGGAAGATATTACTAGACTACGGAATTAAAAATCATATTTATTGAAGCATATAAAATTTTCGTTTTAAATAGCACAATTAGTCGGTTTTATTGGCATGTGACGATCCGTTCCAACTAACTGGAAAAGGCCTTTAGAAAAAACTGGACAGAAAACCTTTTTTGAAATAGGTAACAACGGGAAACACACCCGTAACCCGTAAGTAATATAAATCTGCAAATAAAATGCCAGAAACAAGATAATAACGTATAATCTATAGAGGGAAAAAGAGAGAATAAAATCTCTAAAAATATATATTTTAACACCGATCCATCGTTTGAATTATGAAACTAATATTAATTACATTATAAATGTTTTTAAATATATTTATTTACCTCATTATTATTTTGTAATCACTTCTCGTGCCATACATAGAAGGCAAAACAGTATAAATTGAAAATATAACGTGAGTTATGTTGAATGTTTACGCAAAATGACGTATGACTTACAGATATGAATGCCTAGTTTACTTATAATTAAAAATTGTAAACAAAGATTTACTTGGTGACTTTACATTACAAATTTTCGAGCAATGCTCGTAAAATGATTGTAAACGCAGCAAGCTAACCTCGCTGCATTTAAATATAAATACGAGTATATATCATATTGTTTTTCAGCCCCTGCTCGCATAGCCTCCTTCGGCTCGGTAGTCCGTAGCGGCGCCGGCAGGCCACTGGTCCTCGGCTGTCTCTCCGCCGGGAACCCCAACCCTCGGGTCAGCTGGATGCACTCTAAGAGGGCCATTAGCCACGGACATCAGTACAGGGTCACTTTCGATGGGAACCTCATGATACATAGTAATTTCTTATTATAACACCTTCATGTTTTTACATATGAAAGATTTATTGCTTTAAAATAATTCAATTAAATCCAAAATACATTTTTTTATTCCGGCATTTAGAGAGCAAACTCTCCTCAAGGGACTCAAATCCACTAAAATGAAACAAACCACTTCTAGCAGCTATAAGAGTGCCCGAGCGAATAATGTGTAACTCTCTCTCTTTATATGCAGTACATATAGAAATATTTTAATGAGGTATTAAGTGAAAACTAGACTGAAAACTTTTTAAAAAAATTCATTACTGGGTTATAGCAAAAATTTTCCCCACAACCTCCGGGTCGAAAGACAACCATCCTACCAACTAGGCCACAGAGGTAATCAAGTAACGTCTTTCAATCAGGGTATCTTTTAATTTATTTAACGGTGCAATGGCTTTGTCTCGCCATTGCACACCGTTAATAAACTCGCCAGGTTAAAAAAAAAGGACATGTCTCAAACTCAAAGTTTATGAAAATAATATTTAAGTAAAAAAAAATAACAAAAATTAAAACAAAATTGCTATGTAAATTGTCCTTGTATTAACAATTTAAGCCCCAATCGAAATCTAGACAGCCTTTTCCAATGCACGCCTTGTTTTTGAGCAATTCTGATTTTGGTGAAGGACTTACTAAAATTACTTTGTCTAAGTAAATATTAAGAAAATTGTAATGAAACTTTGTATATGTGTTTAAATTACTTCGATAATTTAGTTAAGCATGATATTTTTGCCCACATTTTCCTTTATGGAAAGCTCCGTCATACTCCTTACACATGCATTGAATCTAACTTCTCTTCTTGTGATTAGAATAATATACTTTACAAGTTTTGCAAGATTTTTCTTCATTGTAAGTTGACGGAAAATATATCAATACATATTTAGACATGATTTTTGATAACCTGTTTGGAGGATCCTGCCAATTTCTTATTATATTTGAGCCTGGAAACTGTAGTTGGTTTCCTAATTCATCAGTTAAAATATTCAAGAACCTAACACTTCAATTCATTAGTAAAAATATTCAAGAACCTCACTGCACACTGATGACGTAACGTCAAAATCTCTAAAAAAAATCAATTCATACATATTTTCACTTTCTAGAATATTGTCCATGCTAGAACTTAGAAATCAGGAAGCTATCGTTTAAAGGTTGAATTTGTCCTTTTTTAGAACAAGTATCGGTCACGTTAAAACACGAGATTAGGATACAAAGTGTTAATATTATTATTAAAATTCATAGGTGTTGACGAAAACGTGAGTGGTAACTACAGTTGTACCGCAAAGAACCTTTTCGGCTCCGATGACATCATGTACAAGGTGATCTGCTTGCTGCCTCCTGAGCCCCCAGCCCTGCAGGTCTTGTACACTACCACTTCCAGTGCTCAGTTGCAGTGGGCTCCACCAGCTGACGGTGGTTCTCCTATATTAGGTATTTTGAAATTTATGTCAAAGAAGTAATTTTAAATCATAAAAATTTAATTATGTTTTAAGTACAGTTTTTAAATAATTAAAAATAAATATACCTGATCAGAAAAACTACATCTAAATTCGTTGAAAGGTTGTTCAAGTTAAAATAATACACCTTAAACCACTTTGTACATTATATTTTCATAGACAAAACTAAACAATGCGACAAACTTATTCTTTAAATTCACAGAAATATTGTTCAAGTTAAAATAACAAACCCTTAACCATTTCGTTCATAATATATTTATATACTTAACACTACAAAGACTTATTCTCAAAAATCACGGAAGTATTGCTCAAGTTAAAATAATTCCCCCTTTTTACATAATATTTTCATATCCTAAACTTAACAATACAACAAACTTATTCTTGAAAATCACGGAAATATTGCTCAAGTAAAAATAATACACCCAGTACCGTTGAGAATACACTTATACACAAAACTCAATAATCCGACAAACCACTTCTAAACATTCACGGATATATTGCTTGAGTCTAGAAAAAATACACATGTACTATTTTGTAAATGCTTTTGTACAAAACTCAATAATTCAACAAACTACTTTTAAACATTCACGAAAATATTGCTCAAGTTGGAATAATACACCTAGTACAGATTTTTTGCGAGTACTATATATATATATCACTTTTATGTGTTCAGGGTGAGTTGGGAAGGGTCCACGTAATATCCATACTGATAGTCCAACCTGTGGGGCCACACCATTCCTAAGATAAACTGAGAGTTTGTATCTTTAACATATATTTGCAATGGCTGCAACTGACGTGTGAGCCTCGATGTTATTACATGACATAACGAAACTATGCATGACAGATGTGATCGCTATAAAACTTGCTACACTGAGATCGTTTGTGTCTCAGGTGTTACGGAAGTATCCTTCAAGTGACATTGTACCCCAAACAAAGAAGTATTAACGTAATTATATTTTGTTATTGTGTCTTCTGCCAAGACATTCAAACTAAAACTCAAGCGCAAGAATACGGAAAAAGTCCGCTTGGAAGCTTTTAGACAGCGCGCGGCAAGATCTTGTTTACTCCAAAGAGATAGCAAGTCGCCGTATGCCTTGGAAGAAAATCATTTGAAAAGAAAAAGCAAACATGTGGAATAAAGTTGTTTTGCAAAAAAATAACCTTTTTTGAATTAATAAAACAACATTACTCCTTAAAAACTTTCGCGTCCATGATAACACTGTTCCATTCTTGAAGATCCTACATTTCCCGTTACTTGTGTTCTTAGATGTCGAAGCTTTAAATATGGTACATACCACTAAAGTGTGTTATACACAATGAAAGTTTATTCATATGAAAGGCTTTCCCTCGTCAAGGGGCATTTGTGTGTGTGTGTATTTGTTTATTGTGTCCAAGCTTTCGCACTTCAGTATGCATATAGTATGGACAGGTCAAACGTAAAGTTCCGATGGCAAAGTGATTAATGTTCGCAGATAAATGATTGGCAGGTTTAATGTGCTGCAGCCTTTTTTGGGCAGTGTTTTATACAGTATTATTATTTCGTTAATAGTGATATCCAAATTAATGGTTAGCAACATTTAAGCTACAGAAATATGTAAATTCAGATGTTGAACGGTCTAATAGTAAAAATAATCTAAAATCGAGTCCACCAGGAATCGAACCAGGGACGCCCGCTTGCTAAGCGTGAATGCTAACCGTTAAAGCACGGCCGCCACAACACGAAAAGTTATCCTTTTTGATCGAGTATAGTTTTCAACTATCGTGGATGAAAGATACCCGTACACGTATTGGTTTATTGTGTGCAAGCAGTTGCACTTCAGTAAGCGCACAATCCAAATACATGAAAACCCAAAGGAGATCAAAGTTACAAGATGATAAGAAGGTTTAATAGTGCTACAAGAACTTAAAATTTGTAGCATACGGTATACAGTTCAGGCAAACATAAACTCAGATGTAAGACGGTCTAAGAGTACAACCAGTTTGCAAGTAAATTCGTCAGGAGTCGAACCCGGAGCGCGCGCCTGCTTAACATGAATTCTAACTGCAATAGCATGGTAGCCGACTAAGTGTATTCGATACAATTTTAATAATCACAACAGGATTTTTAAACTAAGCAATAAAAATGAGTTGTCTACCTAAATTAGAGAACATTCAAACTTAACGATCTTATCCGTGCGTTATGAAAGAAAGTTCAGTTGAATTTAAAACAGGGATAAAGTAACCATTTATTTTCCAAATAAAAGCATAAATAATAAATAAGTACCGTAAAAAAACCAAGAAAAAACGTAATTCATGATTGTTTGACTGAAACGATAATAAAAATCAACGTACATAAAACAGTATACAAAAAAAAACAATGTTTTACTATTTATATCGAAAGGGGCTCCATTAAAACTCACAGATTTCCAAAACATTAAATTTAATTGCCCTTGTTTTGGGCGTTACTTTCTGATAGCATAAACTAAGAGTTAAAAAGCCTTATTTGTGTTTTGTTTCTTTTATGGGTTCCGTAATTTCCATAGATATCTGGAATTGTTATCAACATCGGGGTTATTGAAAATATATTATCCGCATGTCATACTCCATAAAAGTTTTTCTTGCGTAACAATATGTTTTTGATTAATTATAAATGTTGATCGTTTTTTACAGGTTTGAAATATTGCTTTATATTAATTTTATACATTATAAATGCCTTTTTTACAATACCTAAAGTACTAACACAATGTTTTATCTGATATAGCTTTTTAGAGGAGCAAGGTCATATCCGTTTTCTTATTCGACAACCTTTGATACCATACTAATGATCAAATGTTCACCATCCCTAGAGTTAAAACATCTTTTGCCCAAAGGCAATATGCCTATTTAGCTCACGTGACATACAATGGGGTGCCGAATTCAATAAAAGCAATAGGAGAAAAACAATTTAAGCAGTCTATCGGAGCGTGATTGTTATTGCGACAGGAGTTTGAGCATTTGGGCTTACAAGAGGAATGACTTGTGGAAAAGATTTGTGTGAACTCTTGAGTGTGGTGTTTTTTTTGTTTTGTATTTATTTTTGTTTTTATGATTATGTGCGGTATATTGTGGGATGAATTATTTGGTATGTCTGAAGTGTGAGGAGTTTGATTTCGCGTGATGTATACATATATAATTGAGTGTCACTGTTTGTCAGGTTAATGTGCAACGGGGTTTTATATAATCGAAAATCGGAAAGAAGTGTCGATTTATTTTTTCATATTATACTCGTATGTCCTCAATGAGATACAAGCAAAATCCTAGTTTACTGGGGACACGACTTATGAAAGGCAACAAACCCAGATTCATTAAAATTGTGTCCAAATTAAATTATCTGTTGTTTTTTCGCAAATTATGTATATTTCTTGTCATGTGTAAAATAAATAAAAATATGTTGTTTATATTTAAAGCATTAACGTTGTGGAGGTTTAAAGACATTGTAATTTATTTTTATCAAACACTGTTCGAACATCTGTTGAACAGTTGTATCCCAAAAATCTCTCCGCTCTTGGCTGAAATCGTTCCATGCCTCCCTCAGCCCCCAACCGTTGAACCGTGTATATCGGTACCAGTTCGAACAGCATTTAGTCTTGTTTGTGCTCCCCTGAAGATGAGGTGAAAGCCTTGAAACCGGTAGGGTTATACCGTCACAAAAAAGTGGAATAAACAGTGTTTGATAAAAATAAATTACAATAAATAAAAATAAATAAATAATAAAAAAAACATCCTTAGTTCTTATAATTCGTTAAAAGGTTTTGTTTTTTTGATAAAACCTCTCAACTGTTGATGATATATTATTACATTTTTCATAAAAAACTCATTATTCTTTCTCTAAATTAGTTACGTTTGATCCCACCACCACACCAACACTTTTATAGGGGCAATGTAAGTCCTCATAAAGCGTGATCAACACTACAAGATCGGGGTCTTTGTCATTTACGAAAAACAAAACATAATTTTATGAAGAAATCAGCCCAAACGAACTCATCTAGTGGTGACACACTCAAGTGCAAAAATATTTTTAGCGACGACGGATTTAAGGTTCGACATCACAGGGGAAGGAAAATAACTCTCACCGCTGTAAATATACTTCTGGAGCGGCTAGAGACATGGAGTTTCGACAGGCCAGCAAGTTGCCAGTACTTTTGCAGAAAACTTTTAATACAGCAAAACTTTCAAATGACCCCACTGGTCCGATCTAGCTATTCAATATAAAGATGTACCCATGTAAGACTGGATGGAGATCCCTTAAAAAATATTGATTCTTATACGAGTACCACCGCAACACCACCAAATGTGGCCTGTGAAATATTCGCAATAGTTACAATAGGGCATGGTTTAACTAAAAATATTGATTCTTATATCACCACCAAATGTGGCCAGTGAAATATTCGCAATAGTTACAATAGGGCATGGTTTAACTAAAAATGTTGCCATTAAAACTCCCATGATCAGAGAGAAATTGTGTATTTCAATAGTTTGAATTCATCTACGGAGAGCCGAGGTGCGTCTTAATGCAATGAAAAACAAATGTCTGTCTTTCCGCAGGAGGTGACGACCATCGATTTTCTTCAAACTAGCCAACATAATGGCCTGAAATCCTTGGTTTATGAAATGGCCTGCTTCCTTACGACCTAGCGATGGTCTCCGTTGCCTATTTTTTTAACGTTATTAACTCGACCAACCCACTTTAATCGCTTGGCTCATACTTCTCGTTACGAGGAAACATGAAACGAATCTACCCAACGTTTATAATTATTAGTGTCATTTAAAAGAACGAAATTTTATTAAATTTCTTAAAAAATAGGTTTCAAGTATTTTGATCCATAAGCTACCAGAGGTCTGATAAAGGTATAAATCTAAAGTTATTAAATATGAAACTCAGTTCTCCTCAAAAAGTTTGAGATTTTTTTGAAAAGAAGCCGTTTCGTGCAGGGTCTGATGAGTTCTGTTTTTAGTTTCAACTCTGAATCCATTGCAGTTTGTTAGGTATGGTCTGGTAAACTTATTTATGCACTGGACTTTCGTGCAAAAGGTAATCGGTTTGAACCCCATGCTGCGCAGCTCTCCTCGAATCGTTTTTCTCGCCTAGTATTCGGGAGCAGGACGATACTTTTGACTTCAGTCATATCTATTCTATCGGTGGTATTATTGCGGTGGGCTCTGATCCTCTTATTTCAATGTGCCATTGGATCCAGTACAGGGGCGTGGCCAGTGAGTTTTCTTAGGTGCAACGGCTCACTCACGTATTTATTTATTTAACACTTTTATTGCTAATACAATCTTATTGCCAGGTGGCAATCTCTTCCAACCAACCAGACAACAGTAAATGAAGAAAGTTACATGGTTGCAAAAAACATTCAAATGACTATCCATCTCCACGAAATCCGTGAACACATATGTGAGCCCACAAACCCCACAAAGACGAACAATACTCCGAAAATTCCTTTTCATATAAATTGAGATATCAATCAAGGGAAAAGAAAGGGATGGTGATGAAGAAAGAAAAAAATGCGTTATATTACCGACTAGAAATTAAGAGTTTTTTTACAGTCGCTTCTTAAAGCATGCCGAGGACGGAGCGAGTCTAACATTGGTTTGTAACTGATTCCAAAGTCTCACTGCATGGACAGTAAAATAGGATGTAAAAAAAGAAGAGCGGTGAACTGGAAAGGCCAATAAACAATTTCTGTTTGAGCGTAGCGCTAGTATATGATCGGAAAGACGCTGAAAATTCTCGGCGAGATAAGAGGGTGCCACGAGACAGTTTAGGATATTACGCAATAAAAACATGATGTGAATTTGGCGTCTGAAGAAAAGAAAAATGTAAAGAAACAAAATTTCACTGCACAGCTTTGATTTCCAACTGAATAGGCGTTGGAATGGTGAGAGGATTCTTGACAACGAGGCCCAGCAAAGACGACAAAACATGTTTAAAAAAATGGCTTGTATTGTATTTTGAGCTATATTCCTTCTTGACGCTGATAACTATTTGTTTTTTGTTAGTTATTTTCAAGCTTGTGTTTGTGACGATTTTTTAAAACATCTGAACTAAGTTTTTATAAATTTTCCATAAAAACTCGAAAAAAAAAAAAATTAAAACAATTTAAAAATTTTGGTTTAAAAAACTTTTTGATTGAAAATATTTGTATCGAAAAAATCGAAGATTTTTTTTCCAATTAACTCGTTTTCCTATTTAAAGTTTTGGTTAAAACATCATAAGAATAAGAGGAGAATTTAAATACTAGAAATACAATAAATATCTGAGTAACAACGAGTACCTAAAATGATTTTCCTTCACTTGTATAGTAACTCTGAAAATCTCCAAATTGGAGATGCCAGTTTATTTTTTTTTAATTTTCCATGGAACCATCAATCGAGCCTTCGGGCTAAAAATCTCTGGAGTTGAGCCGAAACCCGCAGTTCATCATTACATGTGTTGAAAAAACAACGATACTCACACGCATCTAGCTACCCTTTTAATTTTAGCATACTGGGGCCTTTTTTTCAGTGTTTTTTTACGTACCATCGGGAATCGAACCCGAAACTCCCGGTCGAAAGTCACTCGTCTAATTTTTCTTTCTTTTTTTCTTACAAAATACGGTCCATTTCAACTATTCAAATATTACACATCTATATACGTAAAATCGTAAATAAAAATGTAAATGTTCGTTTGTTAAAAATCTTTAATTTCCGAAAGTTCTTCACCGATTGCTTTGAAATTTTGAAACAAGGTTGCATTTAAATACGTGCATGTTTTTAAGTACTTTTTTATATACAGTTACGTATAAAAAAGTAATAAAAACATGCCATAACTGTTTCGCCATCTGTTGGACGTAAAAGCAACACACAATATACTAAATATTTTACGGAAATGAAAGCGCCATCTGTTGAACGTAACAGAAAGATAGGCAATACTAAACACTTATCATTGACAGTTGCTGTCATTTAGCATTTTCAATATTTACGATTGCATTGTTAAATTGCATTTTCAAAGATTTGGATTTATTTTCATTATCAATGATGAATTGAATGCACGCTGCGGAATTTCTACTGGCATAAAAAAATCCATCGTTTCCCAACTGCAAGAGCTTCTTCACGAAAAAAACAATTTAGTGCGTTTGTTCAAAACAGCAATTGACATGATGCCATCTGATACACACAAGATTGTTATTCATACTAACAAAACGCCTGCTGGAGAACATGTACGAAGATTTAATACTCCAACTATAGACGAAGTGGCAATTGTTGTAGTCGGAGATCAATTCCAACCTAGAGATATTGTTCTTCATCGGAGAAACGACCAATTGACAAAAGTTGCAGAAACTCATCGATGCTACGATGCCCTGCAATATCCAATCATTTTTTGGGATGGTGCCGATGGATATCACTTCAACGTTAAGATGATAAATCCAGTCAGTGGCGAAGAAACAAATAAGAAATGCAGCGCAATGAACTATTATTATTCATACCGATTAATGATTCGAGAGAATGAAGACAATCTCATTTTGAAATGCCGTCAATTGTTTCACCAATACCTCATAGATATGTAAACAAAAATTGAAACAGAACGTTTGATATTCATCCGTTTGAATCAAACCAAGCTTCGCTCTGAAGAATACGTTCATTTGCGAGATGCAATTATAAATGACGGTAATACAACTGACGTTGGAAGACTAACGATTTTGCCATCTTCATAAACAGGCAGTGTACGTCATTTGATCCCAAAATGACATAGCCTTAGCTCTTGCGTCGTTCGGAATAGCTGCGACATTGCTACCAGGTGGAAGAACTGCTCATTTCGCTTGAAAATTGCCATTGAACATGTGATTCATTGAAACTCCCACGTGCAACATTTCCAAAGCATACGGCATGGAAAGTATCCAGCAAGTATTGCAGAAATACAAACTTATTGTTTGGGATGAATGCACAATGGCACACAAAAAATCGCTCGAGGCTCTTGATCGATAATTGCAAGATTTGCGTGGAAACATCATACCATTTGGGAACACATTAAAGACCTGTAATTCCTCGATCGACACCGGCGGACGAAATAAATGCTTGCCTGAAATACTCTACTTTGTGGCGATACGTTGAAATTAACTACAAATATACGTGTCCAGCTGCAAAACGATAAATCAGCTGATTTATCGTTTTGCAGTTTTGCAGCAGAATTACTGGAAATTGGGAACGAAAAGGTGCCGGCTGATCTGACCTCAGGACGAATTTCATTGCCTCATATCTTCTGCAATTTAGTGACGCTAAAAGAAGAATTGGTTGAAAAAGCATTCCCCAATATTCAAATCAATTATAAGAATCACGATTGGTTGAGTGAACGAGCTATTCTTGCCGCCAAGAACAATGACGTCTACGAACTTAACAATATTATTCAGTCTAACATTTAAAGCGAGGCAGTCACATATGTTACAAGTCCGTCGACACTATTGTGGAAGCAGATGAAGCGATTAATTATCCAACAGAATTTTTATTCGCTCAATCTGCCAGGGATGCCACCGCACGTACTGCAATTGAAAATCGGCGTGCCAATTATCATGTTGCAAAATATCAACCAGCCAAAGCTTTGCAGCGGCACGCGGTTTGCAGTAAAAAAATTAATGAGCAACGTCGTAGAAACAACAATCTTGACAGGACCTTTCAAAGGTGAAGATGTCCTCATTCCTCGCATTCATATGATTCCAACGGATATGCCATTTAAATTTAAGAGATTGCAATTCCCAATTCGATTGGCGTTTGCGATCACTAACTCACGGCCAATCTTTAGAATTGTGTGATTTAGATTTAGACACAGATTGCTTCTCTCATGGACAATTATATGTATCGTGTTCTAGAGTCGGCAAACCAGACAATCTCTACATCTGCACATACAATGGAATAACAAAAAATATTGTATACCCACAAGCATTGTGAAATTAACATATTAGAAACGTGTGCTTTCTCTTTTCTTTCTTTTTCATTTAACCTGACTGAGCCACAGCAACGCGTGACCGGGTGCAGCTAGTTCAAAATATAAATTAAAATTTAGAGAAATACAAAATAAAGATATAAAAAAGTATAAACATTTATATGATCCATAAAAAATATAATCAGAAGAAACTCATACATTTTACCATATAGCCAAACACATAGCAGCCAAGGTTCAGGGCCGCATCCCGCGTCTGCAAGGGTGTTCAAAAAATAACGTACAAACAAAAATTTGTTCGCGTAATTCATCCACACATGGAGAAAACAGCGATCAAAATAATTTATATCAAAACTTTAATTCACAATATATTATAATATCAAGAAATATTTAAAAAAAAATTAAAGAATAAAACTCGAAATCAATTAATAATACACATGTTAACATTTTAAAATCTGGAAGTATTAAAATTTAAACAAGAATAACTTTTACCAAAAGTAATCCATGTATACATTTTCAAATAATGCTTAAAGTGCCAACCCAGCCACAGAAGTTGCCTGAAAAATAACAACTGTTGAATAAAATGCGGCGAAATACTACACAAATTGTACTTCTTTAAAAATTGAAATAACTAGATTATATATTTTATGGTACATACATTTTTGCCATTCTCTTATTTTAATTTAAAATATCTCCATATATTTCAGGATACACATTAAGCTACAAGAGAGCAGAGGAAAGTGTTCAAGTAATGGAGCTGTCTCCAGAGCTCGCGTCGTACAAGTTGGAGGGTCTTAAGTGCGGCTCCAAGTACGCCCTTCAGATAGCCTCCTACAACAGGGTGGGAAAGGGGGACTTCAGTAAAGCTATCCACACCACCACTAAGGGAGAAGGTATGTACCTATAGTATATACATGCTAGCTTCCTGTTACCCAATCTAATTACTCCGTTTCGTCGAAAAGGTCTTAAATAAATTTCAATCTCCTATTATCTTTTTAAATATACTAACGATAAAAAGCCCCTACTAAATTAAATTTAAAGTTAAAATATGCTTTAGCGTTAAGTTAAAAATAAGTTTTTTTTTTAAATATCTATTCATACATTTTATTTACGATAATTAAAATAAGTGCCATATCATGAATGCTCTTTGTCATATACACTTTATGAATTGTGTTTTATAATTTTAATAAAAATAATGACCGCTGATAAAATATTGCATCCATATACTTATACTGATAAAATAATGTATCCGTATACCATACTTTATATACACTCATTAAAAATAACAATTAAATAATAACATATATTTACTTATTGACAATGACAAAAAACGTTTCGTTATGGGGGGGCATGGCCGTGCGGTTACGCAGTAGACTTCCATGCGGAAGGTCGCCGGTTTGAACTCCGCGCTGTATTACTCCCATCGAATGACACTTTTTTTTTCAGTCTAGTATTTGTGAGTATAGGGATACCAATGACTTCGATTAAATCTAGTTTTTTTTTTTCAAAAAAAGGTGTGTAACATGCCGATGTGCTACGATCAAGTGCACTTCAGGTGTAAAATCGTATCGAATACACCGGTGTGGCCGGTGAGCTTGCTGGTGTGTAACTGCTCACTCATTTGAAGAGGAGAAAAAAAAGCTTCGCTATCCAATTGAATTGAGGCTGGAACGGCAAGGGGATCCTCGACTTCGGGGGTAAATAAATTTTGAGTAGAGCAACCTGCCTAAACATTGGATTTTGTTCTCGTATGCTCACTTGCGTTGGTCTGGGTATGTAACTCGGATGCCTTAACATTACCCCACAAGAAATACCTTCATTGTTGAGCTGACAGAGTTCTCAGTGGGCACCGCAATAGATATAAGGACGTACTGCACAAAACGCTTAAAAATGAATGCTCAGTAAAACTGAGAGCATGCAACGATAAATCAATCCAAATGGCGTAAAATTGTTGTAATAATTATCAAAGATCCAATTGAAAGAGAAGACGTTGACAAACTGCAAGTATTGAAGCTTCTTGCCCTACACGAGTATGTTAAAAGATAAGCCTATCACAAATTGGCTAACGTAGTCATCTCCGGCGGCACCAACAAGTATTTTCCACATTGCATTATGTTTTACTCGTAACGGAGTTCCACGCCACAGCTTCGCTTTCCATATGAATTGACGTTGGAATGGCGAGGAGATCCTCGACTATCCCTCGCTGGGATAGTCGAGGATCCCCTGAGGAAACTGGTGAAATCATGTGGCATTGTGAAATCATTGGCAAACCATGTGGCAATTTTTTTCAACCGTTCAGTAAATAAAAAAATGTGAGAATGCAGAATCAGTCCGTTACGCTCCTGAAATGGAATCCGGAGCACTTGAGTAATTCTTAAATACGTGATTTCAGCAATCCCGACGAACGTTGAATTATTAATAATTTTAGTTATTTCTTAAGATCAATTCTAAAAGCATTCATACTGAAAACTTTCTAGCTATACATCGTTCTACATAAATGTTTTAATTAACAGAGAAACAGAAATAATATCTCTCTTTGAAATACATCTCAGAGCAATCCCCCAGATTAAGCAGCGTATGGAGATATAATGGAAATAGATTTAAATATTTATTGTTATATGAGCCACGCCCCGTCTCTTACACATTTGTATAAAGAGGTTATATATTGCTTAAATTTTTCTATTACAGCTCGTATGTTTTCATGGCTGCTCCATGATGGTTTCTTTACTTGTTGTTAATTATATTTTTATGTTTCAGCCCCCACTTTTCCAAAAGACTGGACACACCTAACAAATAGTAATTCTAGTAGTATAGAAATAAACTTACACAAAGCTCTGACCATGCACGATGGCGTCCTTTGTCCACTGTTGGCCTTAACTGCAGAGTGGCGTAAGGACGAATGGACTGATTCTTGGAATACGGTCAGTGTGCACACAAAGGAGCCACTGGTGATATCCTCCTTATTGGCCGCACAGTGGTATCAAATTAAGATAACTGGAGAGAACCATGCTGGGAAGGGAGAAACCCTTTTTCGAGCAGCGACTACAACACTTTCTGGAGGTAATTTTTAGTTTTGATTAAAAATATTATATTACTTTTGTTTTCTTTATGAGATATGCAATCTTTTTTTACTTTTTACCGAAACCTATTTTTACCGAAACCTATTTTTACCGAAAACTTATTTTCTTGCACTTTTGTGATCTAGTAGTCGATAACCAATTGCGTCGTTAATCCAGAATTAGATATTTTGACTGTGAATTTTTTTTACATTAAAATATATGATTTATGATTTGTTATCTAAATATTGTGAATTTTAAGCTTGTTTGAATATACTATAGTAAACTACTTCATTTTACAGCATTTTTGTCATCTGCTTTTGTACCAATTCCATCAAATCCTGTCGATTACGATGGACCGCAAGACAATATTTTCAATTTAATATCCATCACCCTGGCCGCGCTGGCGGCCATTTCCACACTCTCCGTGGTTTATTTGCTGGTTGCCAAAAGAAGGTAAGACTCAAATTATATTAAATGTATTCATTTTCCCAAAATCTCGTTTTAAATTGTATCGTTGTATTGCACTTGCGTTATATACGACATACGATAGACTCCTACTGAGAGGTGACACTAAAGTCATCTTGAACCTCTTCAGACCTTAAGTAAGTTTCCTAAAAATATTATTTATGTGAATGTATTGTTTACCCTATCATATAAATACCACATTATGGCATATTAGTTAAGATAGATAGCGCCCTAAACATTCAAAGTCGTTAATGCAGTATCCTACACTTAATTTGTTATCATTGGAAACAGAAATATACCACAAAGTTGTTAAAAGAGTATGAAGTATGATGCTTCTTTTCTTATTTAAAACCCTTGATGTTACGATGTATGCTCTTTCTATTTTTAATGTTAAAACAAATCCTTCAATTATTACTTATGAGAGCTTTGCATAGTATCAGCTGTGGGAATGATGTCACGCCTGGACTGAAAGCCTCGAGTGATGCCTGTTATTACTACGTCTTCCAGCTGTTTATCTCGGCACCGGATTTAGTTTAACGGACTTGACCTCATCACTGGCGATTGAATTAAAACACGAAGGAACTTTACTCTAATGAATTTTCCATAATTAATTGCATACAATAATTAACACCACTATTGAGGTTTTCTCTCAACCTAGCTCAGTTCGGTTTCTTATAAAGCAGTACTCTATAGGTTCTCGGGTTCGTTGAGATAATTGGTTAGTTGCAATCTTGTCAGAGTTTAGGGGAAGGAAAAACAAAGAAAGAAACACGTATAATTGTAGTTAAACAAGAATTATATTTGTAAGGGACAACACCGTTAGACTGGTCATAAATAATTGAAATGGTTAGGCCTATTCCTTTTGTTAACCCGCGACTATCGTTCTAGATAGATATACAGGTTAATCATCCCCCACAACCAAAGGGACAAATCTACAACGGTTATGTTGCAGGCACAGTCCAAAATTAAATACACTCTCTGGGTGCGTAATAAAAAGTGACAATTTACAAGGGGAATCACCAATGAGACTGGGGTAAAACAATAAAAGATAGCTACCTTAAGTGAGTGCTCCACCATACGACCTTTGCACAATGTATGATTTTAATGTCCAGCATATGTGATTGAACCCTAGGTCGACTCTAATAGACCTCCCTGGCCTATTCAGCAATAGCAGGACTCCAGAAGTGGATAGACGTTGCTGTTTAGATACTGGTTATCCACCAGTACCGTCTTCAGAAAGAGGTAACCAGACGGTTAACTCGTATTGAGTGGAGATGTGGACTCTCCGGGATATGTACTGGCCCGGATGGATTCTGTATGAGAGCGCGAACTTGGCTTACGTCAGACCAACTTGATTTTTTTAATAAAAAAATCAGAATCTCCAATAGCTAGCTCGTTCTTATGGATAAAATATCCAGATTTTACATAGTAAATGGTATTCGAATAAAAGCTATAATGTAGTTAAAGAATTACTTTCAAATATTTAAATAATATCTGAATATCTGCTGCCAGCACGATAGATTTTACGTAAAACAAGGATGGCCGTAGAATGGCATGGAGCCTTAATGGGCGCACTTTTATATCCTCGCGAGCCTGACGTCAGAGAAGCAGATATTGCTCTGAGATTACATCAGTTGACGGGTGGTTGCTAAGCCGCAAAAAAAGGCGGTTGGAAGGATTCATTTTATAACGGAATTAATTGAAAAGTATTTTTTGTTTTATTTTGGGGACAGTCCCTTCAACGGTTTGTTATTCAGTAAGAAGGCCGTTGGGTGATTAATTTTCAACGGTATTTTGTCCTATTAAACAGGGGATTTTTATGAGCACATTAGTTATGACGTATAAAAAAACATAACAAGAGTTCATTAGAGAGGGGCATGGCCGTGCGTTAACGCACTGGACTTCCGTGCGGAAGGTCGTCGGTTCGAACCCCGCGCTGTGCTACTCCCCTCGAACGACTCAACAGCCACTTTTTCCATCTAGTGTTCGAGGGTATAAGGATACCTATGACTTTGGTCATATATATTCTTAAAAAAAAAACTGTGTCCATTATAATGGATGCCAAGTCTGATGAGCTTAAAGCTCAATAAGTCGTAGTGCCAACAATATGGCAGAGTTTTAAAGCTATTGTGCTTATAAGTATTTCATATTATCTCATTGTTTTTATTTTCCAGTGTAATATGCAACTGCACTAATCAGTCAGAATATGGAGGTGAAAGACAACGGAGTCAGTCCCAAGCCAGTGACGAAAAAACTATCTGCGCTGAGCAGCAGAATATGAGGAACTGTCAGCACGACTATTCCACCTCCCCTGTCAAGGGACCTCCTGAGAAGATGAGGCCAGATTCTGAAGGTTTGATAATAAATCATGTGTATTCATTTGAGACACTTTAGAATATTTTTATAACACTAACAGAAATACCTCAAGGCGCTTTAGCTTGGGATTCGAACGCACTATAAAAAAAAACAAGTTGAGCGTAATGATAGAAAAGTGGTGGCTTCGGCTGTAAGTAACTTCTGCATCTACATATGTTTAGAAAGATATAATATAAAAACAAAGTAATACATCATATTATCTAACAAATATATTTTCAGATATGTACGAAATCAGTCCATACGCAACATTCCAAGTAGGCGGTCCGCCACGACAGGCGACAGCTTCTACTCTGGACCATACGCTGCAGTTTAGGACATTTGGACACATGGACAACGATGCATCGCCATCTCCTTGTAAGAGGCATTACCCTCAGAAAACACACAGATACACGAGATCTAAAGGTTTGTTTTAAAAATATGATGTTATTAATTAACACAAATTCAAATGAAATAAGAAATAAAAGTGAAACCGATCCATAAATGAATCCACCTGAAATCAAATCTGCCACGACTGCTTGTTTACTATGAATGTTAAACGTTAGATAACGGAAACGGTATAATTATTTTATACTTATTGGATCTTAATAAATTAGGCACTATAGTTGGTAAGATGTCTTATAATCCTGGAATTGTCGTATTTTGTTCGTACAATTTTTTTGGGTTCAAGTGTAATCATTTTTTTAGTATGGGTTCAAATCATCAATTTTTTAGTATGGGTTCAAGTCTAATCAATAAAAGTCTTTTAACTTTTTTTATGATTGGCAAGAAGAGATCATCACATGAGAAAAAAATCTGGCCTTATGTAAGAATTTAAACGTAATACAATAAATATGTTACAATACAGGGTGCAAAAGAATGAAGTGGCAATGGGCGGGACACATAGCCAGAATATCAGACTCCCGATGGACATCCGAAATAATCCAATGGTACCCAAGAGGCATAAAGAGGCCCAGAAGAAGACCGAAGGCACGCTAGATTGATGAAATCATGAAGCATGGCAGCATCACATGGCATCAACGAGCAAAAAACCGAACTATTTGGAGTCAACTTGGGGAGACCTTCATCCAGCAGTGGATCAACCCTGGTTTACAATGATGATGATGATGACAGGGGTCAATATATTTGTCGACCTTCTTTTGGTACCATCGTCATACGCTGAAAGAAGCTAGATATTTTATTAAGCAACACGTGCAAAAGGGTGACAATATATGATATAATACAAAATTAAGTCATTACGAGTATATAAAAGATAAATGTGAACTTGAATTGGTATGTTGAGTAGGGTGAAGAAAATTACTTTTAGATAGTTTTGGCGTGAAAAACGAATGGATGAAAAAAGACAAATAAAATATGTAACGTAATTGTATGTGAAACCCGTGATACAGAAAGACCACGGAAAGTTAGATCAAGATAGTGGCATCTTGGTAGAACGAAATATAAACAAAAAGTCGGAGAAATTGTAGGAACTACATATATGTGAAGGTGAATAAGTATGGATGGCAAAATATGTGTCATGATAGGAAAGTCTGTCCTCTCTGCCTAACTCTGCGGAAACAGGGTGGTAGTTTGTATGTATGAATATATGTATCGTCATGTCCCTTTCTGTTCAATAGTTTCATTAATTTATAACATAGCCTTCAATACATCTGAATGATGGGGCTATGTTGAAAAGAATGGTCATGAATGAGACAATATTGTCTACGACCCACGTAATCGAGTGTTTAGATAAAGAAACACTGGAGCAAGATACTCACAGTTTACCAAGATAAGAACATTTTTTTCTTAAGTATCACGAACGATTAAAAAAAAGGCGGAGTTTTTTTTTCTTTGTTGTAATTTTTGTTTGTGCAAAAAACAGAAACTATAATTAAGACAGATCTTATTGTGATTCAGAAAAAAAAACAGTATGTATGTAGGGCGCCGATAACCAGAATCCAGTTATTACATTTTTATTATTTTAAGAAACGTTAAGCCGACAAGTATTCGACCATATTCAATGTGCACATCGCATACATGGAAGGTCCGAGCTTTTGTGTAATCAAAAGAAGAAAAATATAAATCGAAATAAACAAAGGTTACACCAATAAAAACATCTATTTTCATAGTGTTTTCTTAGCTATTTAAAGGTAGTGCATCATTTTAAGGAAAATTTTTGTCTTCCCAAAATTATTTTTCTTGTTTTCTATACATAGCATTTATGTTGTTCCAGGTGACGAAGGTCTTGACACTGGGTGTGAACTGCTGCAACCCTTGAGGATGAGAGGCAGAGGGAGGCAGGGCTCCGGACCCTCCTACTGCGTGCCGATGCCCTCACAAGGGGAGGGCTTCCAAGCCGTATTACATATTAATAAAAGTGACGTATGCTAATTGTAATTATTTGTAACACGAAAACGTTATTAAATATAATCAACAAACAAATAAATTGATATCAAAATAAAAGTTATGTTTTATTTAATAATAATAATAAACGTAGTTCAGTTAAAGAAAAATAATGAAGTTATATGTATTGGGTGTTAACATAAGTTGTGTTCGTTTTTTTTTTTCAATTTAAAAATGAGCACCAAAAGTAAAACAAAATGGTAAATGTTATATGTCATTCCAAAGAAAATTTTCTGTTCTACGAGATATTGTGTTTGTTTTTACGTTATATATATTATTTTAATTGATTACAAGCCTTCAAAATGGAATGTCAAGTAGACGAAAGTGAGCATTTTCGACACCTCCTTCTGTTCGCGTTCAATCGATAGAATAAAGCTGCCAAAGCTGCTCGCAATATTTGCAAAGTGTACGGTGAAGATGCTATGAATAAAATGACAGCTCGTCGATGGTTTTTGCGTTTCAAAGACGGTAATTTCGACCTGAAAGACATGGAGCGTTCCCGACGATCAGTGGACTTCGATGAAGACCGCTTAAACCATATTATTCATGAAGATCCCCTTCAAACCACCGTAGAATTGGCTGAGCAGATGAATTGTAGTCACGTGACTGTATACCGCCATCTTAAATCAATGCGAAAAGTCCAGAAATTCGGCGCTTGGGTTCCACATGTTTTGAGTGAAAACAACAAAAATCAACGTTCGACAATTTCTACTGGTTTGCTCGCGCGTCATCGAGCTACGCATAGCCACAAGCAAAGGTTCCTTTACCGCATCATTACTGGTGATGAAAAATGGTTTGAAAATGGTGATGAAAATTGTTTGAAGGGGATCTTCATGAATAATATGGTTTAAGCGGTCTTCATCGAAGTCCACTGGTCGTCCGGAACGCTCCATGTCTTTCAGGTCGAAATTACCGTCTTTGAAACGCAAAAACCATCGAAAAGTTGCCATTTCATTAATAGCATCTTCCCCGTTCACTTCGCTAATATCGCGAGCAGCTTTGGCAGCTTTATTCCCTTGATTGAACGCGAACGGAAGGAGGTGTCGAAAATGCTCACTTTCGTCTACTTGACATTCCATTTTGAAGGCTTGTAATCAAATAAAATAATATATGTAACGTAAAAGCAAACAAAATATCTTGTAGAGCAGAAAATTTTCTTTTGAATGACGTATAACATTTACCGTTTTACTTTTGGTGCTCATTTTTCAATGGAAAAAAAAACGGACATAATTTATGTTAACACGTAATACAATGTGTATAATCAATCATAAAATCTCTTTATGTGGGTTTTCAAAGGTAAGTCTCTATGAAAAGTCTATTGATTTAAATTAACTTATGTATTATGTTATCTATACAATGTCATTTAGAGAGTGTTTTGTTCGTTGATATGGTTTGAGATTGCGAAAGACAGAGGAACAAACTGGCGGGATTATTGGCATCCGACAATATATTCAAATGAACCAGAAATATGTTTAAGAAGTAATATATTTAGTGAATACTAGACTGAGAGCCTTTTTAAATAAATAAAGGTAAAACGGCGATTAGGCCAACTACCTCTTGGTTTGCAAACAAAAGCCTTATCAACTCTGATATGCAGGTCGTCAGATTTGAAAAGACCCGGTAAACCAAGAATTGTTAAAGGTTAAGTTACAATATTTAGGAATGAAATCGATGCTGTCTTTAAAATATCTCATATTATAATGTTATTTATTTATTTAACAATTTTATTGTTAATACAATCTGGCGGATTTATTGCCAGGTGGCAATCTCTTCCAACCAACTAAAAAAAAAAGAATGAAGCAAGTTACATGGTCACAAAAAAAGATTCAAATGACTATCCATCCCTACAAAATCCATGAACACATACGTAAGCATATGCCCACAAACTCCACAAAGACGGACCATTACCCGAACATTCCTTTTCATATAAAGTGGGATATCATCAATCAAAGGAAAAGGAAGGGATGGACGAGAGGAAAGGAAAAAAAATCATGAATGAAACACGTTATATTACTGACTTGAAATTAAGACTTTTTTCAAGCATATTTCAAGCATGCTTCTTAAAGCATGTCAAGGATGGAGCGAGTCTAACATTGGTTTGTAACTGATTCCTGAGTCTCACTGCAAGGATAGTAAAGGACGACGATGAATGTTAATATCTCATTGCATCGTGTTAATATCTCATTGCATCGTTAATATCTCATTGCAAGTATTGTGTTACGTTACATTGACAATCTCTTCGAATCGCCCAGAGTGATGTTAAAGCAGCGTTTTATTAAAACAAGAACTGGAACCCTTTGAATATAAATTGGGGTCCAACAGAAATTATACTTGTAATCCTCCGTTTAAAAGGAACCAACCATGCCATGAAAGTCGTCGGGCTTTAAAAAAGTCAATAAGCCAAGGATTTACGTACTTAGGAGTATTCAGGAAAAAAAACCCTCACGTTTTTTTCTTTACAATTTTGATAGCTTTAAGTACAAGCCAAATATTGCTTTTATTTAAAATTTTCTATTACAACACACTGCATTTCTGCATTTAATGAAACTTAAAAGACTTTTGGTGCATTTTGTAGTAAAGTTCGAAAACTATTAATTTCCAAAAGAAAGGTTTGACTTCTTATTGTAACCAGACAAAACTCCCATATTACATTTCAACTTTCATATTTAAGATCCTCAGAAGAACATACTAATATAGATATTTAAAACTGCAACACAATTCTATACCTGAGAGTCTAACAGTGGTTTGTGTACCTAAAAGCTTATGTACCTAAAAGTCCTAAAAAATTCTGTACCTAAAAGTCTTAAGTGACTTTTTGGCCAAAATGAGTTATGTACGAGTACATTTATGTTATCATCGACACAGTATATTTGCCGCCATAAAGCCTTAAACGTATATTCTCAACGGAAAATGGAATACGCGAAAATCATAACATCTTAAGTGCAAGTTGCTTTAGGGCCAAAATATCTTAAACGCACTTAAGACTACATGGCTCGCACGATCATCGATGGTTTTTGCGTTTCAAAGACGGGAATTTCGACCTGAAAGACATGGAGCGTTCTGGACGACCAGTGGACTTCGATGAGGACCGCTTAAACCATATTATTCATGAAAATCTCCTTCAAACCACCGTAGAATTGGCTGAGCAGATGAATTGTAGTCACATGACTGTATACAGCTATCTTAAATTAATGGGAAAAGTCCAGAAGTTCGGCGCTTGGGTTCCACAGGTTTTGAGTGAAAACAACAAAAAGCAATTGAACAACAGAAGGAGGTGTCGAAAATGCTCACTTTCGTCTACTTGACATTCCATTTTGAAGGCTTGTAATCTAATAAAATAATAGATGTAACGTAAAAGCAAATACCATATCTTGTAGAGCAGAAAATTTTCTTTCGAATGACGTATAACATTTACCATTTTGTTTTACTTTTGGTGCTCATTTTTAAATTGGAAAAAAAAACGAACACAACTTATGTTAACATCCAATACATTAAAAATCCTCGATATTATTGTTAAAAAATATTTCAGTTTAAACTACACCTTTATAGTTTCACTGACATCTGCCGGAATTTTCTTAAAACAAATATCCATTTGTTATTTACTGCCATCTATCAGCTTTCCTTTAAAGCTTTCTTACTTTCGTTTCAATCGGTCATCTATTGAAATTTCCTCAAATGAGAAGGTTGCTGAACTTATTTTCCACCCTTAGAAAATACCATATTTATGACCTTTTTAACAACTTTGAAACATTTATATTAAAAACATTTCAAGTAAATGTGGTAGTGAAATTTTATCCATAGAAAATTAAACCTTTTGCCTATAGGTGTCAGCGATGTATTATGTTACCGATAATATAAATTACCGATAAAATTTAGCATGACTGCTTTTCGGGTGTGGGCTGAAAAACATCTGGTGTCCTCGTGGCTGGGTTCGCCCTATATTGGTGGGGTGTATCTTAGCCCAGGAAATGTTATTAGATGAGCCCAGACCTTTTGAT